>JACXGI010010060.1:0-28641 GCA_016801175.1 Esox masquinongy | reverse complement strand
GTGTGTGTGTGTGTGTGTGTGTGTGTGTGTGTGTGTGGGTGTGGGTGTGTGTGGGTGTGGGTGTGTGTGGGTGTGGGTGTGTGTGTGTGGGTGGGCCAGTGCGTGCATGTGTGTGTGGGTGTATGTGCATGTTAGATGCTGTTTAGGTTAATTTTATCTGTCTGTCTGTGTATATTGAGATTTGCATTTAGTATGTGAGATTTCCATGTCTTCTTTGTGCAGTGTTTGGACCGTAAACATTTGCGTGACATCCTTGCTTTGACATATCAGCCTCCATAGCAACCATGACCTCATCAATGGAACCTAGGGTGCTATGCTGATGTGCATACAAATATTTGTAAAAAAAGAAACATTATTTACAATTTCAACTAACGAAGTTGAACTTGTATTTAACTATTTGAAATAGCAGCCAATAAAGAAAAGAAACATTGCCATAAACTGATCTGTCACAGACAGTCTTTTACTGATATGCTGACAGTCCTGACAGGTATGTTTTTGCTGCATCTATTGGTATCTCTTTCAATGACAAGTAAATGCAGTTGACCCACCATTTGTGGAAAAATGCATTAAAGCTAATAATATTCTTACTTTACCCAGTGATTAGTTTACCCACCTATTTACTTTTCACACTAATATTTGTTTGATTTTGTGTGTGTACTACAGTATGTACCATTGAATTAGGAATAAGTATTGAATGGCCAATCTATGTTGTGTGCTTTGACTTATATTGGCTCAGCCTGCTTATATGTTGTTATTTGTACACACAGCTTGGCATGGTTATGGATTTAATATAGCATGATAGAATAAAACGACACATTTTACCTGACATGATGACCAGAGAAGCAGATCTTTCGGTTTACTGCTCATTAACACTAAACTTAATTTGACCATCTCATTGTTGTCTGGTAATTGTTCCTCTTCAGTGTCATTGCATGTCCATGTTCCTAGTCCTCTATCTCAAATGCTTATTTTTGTTGTGTTTTTAATTTTGATGTATTTTTCATAATATAGAGTAAGACAATATTTAAGTTATATTAAGTAATAAGGATATCAATACTGTAAAACTACCAAGATAATGTTATAATGATGGTAAGATGTCCCATCATTCTACCAACTCTACTCCCTAAACAGAGCGATATCATTGATGCTCATATTTAAGAAGATTACTTCTTAATATTAAAGACAACAGATCAATTGCAGTGTTTTAGTGTTCTTTTAAATGTCCCCAAGAATTTGCATTCAGTCAAACATGACTTCATAGGAACGGGAAGCCAATGCGAAGTGCTTCAGAAAGAATTTTCCACATTGTATTGTGCTGCAGACAGATTTTAAAATGGATTACATTAAAATTGTGTCACTAATCTACACATAAAAATGTCAAAGTGGATTTTTTTTTTTTTTTTTTAGAAACTTTTACACATTTATGAAAATAAAAAGCTGAAAAGTCTTGATGTATTCAACCCTCGCTGTTATAGCAAGCAGAAATACGTTTGGGAGTAAATATCTGCTGAACAAATCACATTTGTTGCATAGATTCTGTTTGCATTAATAGTGGTAAACAAGTGTCTAGCATTTTCCAGCAGGAACATGGAAAATTGCATGTATTTTCAGTATTGTTTGTCAAGCTACTCTTAAGTGGGCTTTGAGCAACTGGTAGCTCACTCTGGACCTGCTGGAGACACCAGTGTGATCATGATGTTTGAATGACTACCCCATCTCTGTTGAACCCAACACAGGTTATCTTTAAGGTTATTCAGTTGAATGGTACATCCCAAGTACATACTCAAAAACAAAGAGCAGGAAGACTGGTCTTCGTGAATGCCTCACAAAGATTGTCGCACGAGATGTCGTTGAATAATGAAAAAACAAGACACCAACTGTACCATTCAGCATGGTAACATAATTAATTAGGGTTTGGATAGTGCAGCAATAAGAAACCAGATTAAACCATGTGGCCAATAAACATTTTAAAACAGGTAAAGAGTTGAATGACTAAAATTGAGGATGGCGCAGCAGCATTGTAGCAATTTACCAATACTAACCAACATGAGAGAAAACAAGGGAAAATGTACAGAATATAAAGTATTCCTAAACATCGCATCCTGTGTACAAATACTACAAAAACAGTGGCAAAGAAAGGAACTTTTGGTCCTTCTGTCTGGTGCAAATCCAACACACACAATACACAATGCTGACTACCACTCTCCAAATGCATCTTTCAGCAGAAACCTAAAACACAAGGCCCAGTTACATACCAAGACTACGTTGAATGGCTGACTGGCCAAATTGCAGTTTTGACCTAAATGTATCTATGGCAAGACTTTAAATGTCTTTGCAGCAATTATCGACAACGAAGCAGATAGATCTTAAACATTTTGTAGATGTTGTGTGCAAACCTTTAAGAAACTTTAAGACTGTCAAGTACGTTTCTAAAATGTTTCTAAAACGTCCAGAGGGTTGAATACTTATTTTTTTTAAATGATTAATTTTAGAAAAATGTTAGAACTTCCACTTTGAAATTTAGTATTTTGTGTACATTGTTGATAATACAAGCCAAATCAATTTGAATTCAGCTTTGTAGTGCAACAAAATGTGGAAAAAGTAAAATAATTGAATAATTAAAAATTAGACACTATAATTTTAACCGTAGACAGGGCTATAGAAAAGTGTGACAAACACGGTCAGAGTCAACTTGTTAGGTGAAGTTAAATAAAATATAATAAATATGGAGTTTAAATTCTGATTCCAGATTATTTTGGCAATGAGTCGTTGATTGCATTAGAAAATAGTATTTTTATTTTTTTAAATGTAGGCGTTTCTGTTTTTTTTTAGATGTAGTACACCAACAGATCCAGTCATGTTAGTAATTGTGTTTGAGACATGTTGTTTGCCTTGCATAGACTGTAATAACCCACTTACTTAGAATACCTACTTCTTTTTCTGAAGTGCAACAAGGATGAATAGAATGAGTCAAGGTATGCAAGTTAACAATTCTGCATGTCCTTCTATTACTATAGCAACCTTTACTTGGGATTGTAATCATAACTTTGTCCTTGTGGAGATTGTTATGACAAGGGGAGGTTTTGTAGCTTTTTATTTTTATCATGCCTCGGTTTAACTTTTGCTTTCGAACAAACAGAAAGCAAATGGCTGCCGCTGCCTCTGCCCTCTCCCTGTCATACCCAGGACCATCTCTGCACTGCATGAGGTCCAGCCTTTCTCCTCTACTTACCTTTCTGTTTAACTTCCTCAACACCCTAATTCACCTGATGATGCCTTTTCTTTGTTTTCTCCTGACAGCATCTAGTTTGTATAACTTCCCTATTAATCTTCATGTTTTTTTTTTTGTTTGCTTTATTTCAACTTGAGAAAATGTGCATTGTGTGAGAGGTGTGTGTGTTTCCACATATTCTTTCCTGTTGATTGCCGTCAAGTGGATGATGCAGATATTGTCCAAGTGTTGGAAATATTTAAACAACCAGATTCAGGATTACTGTATTAGTGACAAGGTTTTGCCTACTATATAACACATTAGACCAACTATAGAAATGTGATTATGTGAACATTATACCTAAGGTATTGATAGAGTAGGCTAAAATCTTCCTGAAATTGACACCACCTCAGAAAATGTTGACTGAAATCAGGAGACATTCTAAGTCTAAACTGCAGAGGGATATGTGTTGGTAGGTTTCACATTTATAACCCTGTGGTCATTTCATGCGACAGACCTCTTGCATTACCTTAGGCATCCTTCTCAAACATCAATCGCCTGGAAGGAGATTAGGTACCTGATCTGAAACCAACAATATGATCCCTGGTGTTTTGAGTTTAAATGTCATACATGCTATATATGTCTTCTTAAACTGAGACACTGACACCATGTAGATATTCAACACTAAAAAAAATTCTGTCTCATCCCTCCACAGAAAGGAAATGGTTTACAGATGAACCAGAAAATGCCTACCCACGGAACATTCAGATCAAGCCCATGAGCACTCACATGGCCAACCAAGTCAACCAATACAAATCCACTAGCAGTCTGATTCCACCAATCAGGGAAGTTGAAGATGAATGCTGAAAACCAGGCCCCCTTAGTGACTTGAGAAGTCTGAACGCTCTGTTGGATAGAGAGGAAGAGAGATGACGAACGGGGATGACAATAACGATGATGGTGTTGATTAATTGATCTCCACTCGTACTCGGGTTTCACATTAAGACCCACAACTGGAAGGGACCTCCTTATGTTCATACCTTTAATGTTACTTCCATGTTCTTCAATGGACTGTTGTATTTATTAATCTTCCATAGAGATGTACATAAGACAATCAAATAAGGATTGTACAGCCCCCTAGCACAGAAATTATTTTAAGAGTTGAAAAGAGAAAAAAGTACTTCCTGTAATTATTTGCAATAGTTTACCACATTTTTGTGTGACCAGACCATTGCTACTGTAGCTAAAGTTACTACTGTTTGTGGCAGAATGAGGGTTGTGGCAGTTCACTCATCACAACTTCATAATGTCTCCCAAAGATCGACAATTCTGGCGAGGGGGTCACCACTCAGCTTTCATGCTTCCTGTCTGCTTATGTTCTCTTTGCACTAAAATGGATCGTGTTCTTTTGAAACACGACGACTTGGAACATATCTCTGCAACACAACATCCATCCTGAAAGTGTCAACTTTTTGGTTGTCGTTTTGTTGAATGAGAGAATATCCGCTCGTCATTTAGAGAGATTTACAACTGTACTGGGATAACGTGGAAATATTCATTAGATAAATATTTGAGGTAAGCTACTGCACGTCATCACACTGTTGAATAATCATCTGAATGAATGCATTCCAGTCCTGTAAAACGAGATCATGTTCTGAATCAGTTGTCGTGAGATGCCGAGACTGCTGCTGGAGACAGATCTGGGATCATAACGATGTCTTTGGCTGTTTCAAGCTCCTGTCATCGCATGGTGTGTGCCTGAGCCCTCCTATGACAATACAGCAGAGATGATCAACCTGAAAACATGAAAGGGATGAAAGAACAACCTTATAATTTCCCCTCATGTGCAAACATGAAAGGGGTGAATGGACAACTAGTCTGGTCCGTTGTGAACACATCCATGCATATGGCGTGTACATACCATGTGTGTACCGTACATGGCAGCAGTGTGTCCCCTCAGCAAGAACATTGGTGGTACATCGGATTTAAATGCACTAATTAAAGTCGTCATCTCTCCATCAGTTTGTTTGTGATGGTGGATCAGCCTCTAAGGAACAGCATGTGGGATCAAGGCTTTGAACATAAAAGACATTAACTTGATCCATCTGAGGTTTTGGGGATCAACTAATGAACTAAACAAATGTTTCCAGACTCACCATCATACCTAGTCACATCACCAATAATCTACCAAGCTATGATTGAGCTGAATAAATGTAAACTAACATTGTGTGCCCTAAAACTTTAAGAGAAGTTTTAAGTACAAACCTTCTCTGCCATGTTATTTATGGCGAACATTGGGCTTTAGGAACAAAAAAATAAGCATACCATTTGAATTTTTTTTTCATCTGTGGAGAAATTTGGAGAAGCAATGCCACATATTGCAAAAATGGGCATCAAAGGGTCCTCCTTTGGCCAGAACCACTGCCTGGCACAGGGTTGGTAACGGAGGCAGTAAAGAGCTTGGATGTTCTCCGCTGCCAATCCGGATGTCATCATACCACCGGAAAATTCTCTGTTGGTCAATGTTAAGGGAAAAGCTCAATCATAATTTGGTTTAAATGCTGCCACTGATTACTATAAAGAACACTGGAAAACACTGCCTGTGTTCTTTATGTTATACTGGCCAAGGTGCATTATGGGGCCTTTTTAAAAAGATTGTTTTGTTATGATCCAAAAACAACCCAGACAGAGCCACAGCCTTGGGAAGGTGAGGGTATGGTGTTACAGATATAGCAGCAAACTAAACCTGGCTACAATATATAGTCATGATTACTTTATACACACATGAGCATAGAAAAAATGCTTTCTGAAAGCAATCCATTATTATTAACAATCATAATTACATATCCGATCATTTTATTTCCACATTACTTTTCATTTAACATAATCATACCAAAATGACTTATAATAGTTTTTAACTCTGAAGTGCCCTCTCCCGTCTGCTACAAATACCATCCATAATAAAAGTATACTCATTAATCAAAGTCGACATTGCATAGAAGATTACTTGATCTAATTGAATCTAAAGCAGCTTCTATCATAACTATTGAGTGCTCCATAAAACGCACATGGGCTTAGTTCTAGCTGAATTGACACCTTAGTTCTGCTAATAATACTGCTCATTTTCATTAACAAGCGAAATATGATTACAGATGTTTTTACAAACGTAAATGTGATGTAAACAATCGCAAACAAATTTGAGTTCCAATGGGCATAAGTAATACCCAGAGAGCCAATTGAAAGGTACATGATGCTGGATCGGAGGCATACAGCCATTTGTTCTGTCCTGGGGTGAAATGGTGACCATCACTACCAATGATTGACCTAAATTAGGTCTCTTAGTATGGAGATATGGTAAAGAAAATACTGTATACTGTCATTCTCCATGGAAGTTTCACACTGTGAAAGAGAGATTGTTAGCACACCTTCAGGATGTTTGCAGTGAGGCAGGAGAGTATAGACAAACTATAATGTATTTCTAAAGAAAAAAGTTACATATATTTGTGTCAGCATTTGTTGTGTAAAATCAGCCCACCATATTGACCACATTACTTTCTGATGCAACATAACCTGAGCTTTCTGTCTGTCTATTGGGTGTGGTACACTTCTACTGCGGCCTCGTGAAACTTAGGAATTGTGATTACATTGTTGTCACACATTTTAGCAAGTAGAATTATTTTTCAAAAAAATATGTTAGTAAAAATGTTTGTTTAATTGGGTTGTTAATTATATACTTGCTAGCCTAAAATACAAGGAGTTGATGTCTATACTGACAATGACTTGATTCATTATACATAGTACTGACAAAGGGCAAAATGATTGTTTTGTCATATGGGGAAAAAAAAGAAAGAAACTTGAAATCCAAGATCATTTTCCTGGATTCATGTTGCAACAAGAACATTTCCAGTGATTTCATGGTTGGAAAGAGCAGGTTTAATTTGACCTGGATATATCAACCTTCACAGAAATGCAGACATAGGGTAGCATAAATTCAGCAAGGCTTGTTAACATAAAAAAGAGAACATACTTAATTTTAATGTTCTTGTTTAAATTGCTTTATGTGTCAGGGTTTACATTCCATTTTGTCAGCTCTTGTCATTTATGTTACAATAATAATATCCATTGATTGCTTTAAACTGTCACTACAGCTTATTTGTTTACAGAGTTTTTAATTTATTTTTTATTTAGTAGTACCTAAATATCACTACTCAGAAATGAAATGGTACATATTACAACCCAAAACAGATGGACACTTAAGAATAGCCCAACAGTGCATTTCATTGTATCTGAATGTTTTTTTTTTTCTTTTCAATACTTGCACCCACAATTTGTTAATGATTTGGCAAAAAAATCATAACGCCGGACTGAAACCTCGTAAGGTTTTAAAGCTTTACCTCTTTCCAGCGCAAATACTCCACAAATCTGCTTTATATCATATCATACAAGTTTGTATTCGATGTTGAAGTCTTTGCAATGTACACCTCTAAAGTTTTAGAGTGTTATGAAGTGCCATGAAAAGTGTTGTTGAACAAGCATCGTTCAGTCATTCAGACTCACTTGAAATTAGTAGGAATTAAATTAGTTCTCAGATAAAGAAGTACATGTATATGTATGGCATCATATACTGGCATGGAGAACATCCAAGCCATCAATGCCCCCATGTCAGTTGAGTGCCAGGCAGTGCTGTAGGTCTAAAGGAGGGCCCTTTTGAAGACCCGCTTTAGCAAAAAGTGGCATTGAAAAGGAGGAAATGACACATGGTGTACAGACACTTCTCATCAACCCTGAACATATCAACGTATGTTGGTTGTAGTGTCTGCAGCTCTCGTCATTAGACTGCAGGGACAGATGTTAAGTCATGTTTGTCTGTGTGATATGAATGACTGAAGGATGCACACAGAGCACATGCCGGGCTGTTTCATGTGCTTGAGTCCACCGGTCTGTGTGTTCCGGAGTGTTCCAGTCCATTTAACAGTCAGGACTATGAAACTTCACACATTACTGTTAAACTACGTTACATACTGTATTTTTGTTAATCTATTTTCTTGCTGTAAAGGACGGATATAATAACTTATTTGCTGGAAAATGTACTAAATGTAATAAAATATATAATACTATGGGGGGGGATTTAAGTCTTAACAACACATTGAAATTGCAGGTGGCAATTTTTATGTTGATTTTGAGGGGGAAAAAAGAAACTTGCAGTTTTTGTAAAAAAAAGAACTTTTTTTTTTCGCTGCCTATCAGTTCAGGTGGAATTCAGGACATTGCACTCACACGTTGCATATCTGATTCTTTAGCACAAGGTCATTGGGCAGGAACCAGGAGTTTGACATAGCAGTCTTTTTCATTTGGATTTGTCAAAGCTAGAATGGATACATGGAGAATTTGATGGTGCTGAGTTGATCTACCTGACTCTGTCAAATATAATCTGCTGATAAAAATACTGTCTTGTACAAAAAGTTTGTACATAAATTGTACATGGTTTCTTTTTGTATTTTCTCAAATTAAAATGGATGTATTTGTGTTCTAAAATTGGAACGTCTCCTCTCATTTCTTTCCAGTGTATATTCCATACGTTGAAAATGTGTATATTACTTACACACACACACGGGGGGGGGGGGGGGGTATTGACTCCTTCACATTTTGTTGCGCTATGGACTGAAATGAAATTCTACAGACAATACCCCATAATGACAAAGCAGAAACATTCCTAAGAATTTGTGTCAATATTACTGAAAAAGAAAAACTGAAATAAGTCATGCACATGACAAGTATTCAGACCCTTTGCCATGACACTCCAAATTGATATGTATGGCACTTTTTGGGAAAGGTTATACAAATTTAGCTAAAGCACTAAAACAGGAGCACAATGGGCTCCATCATTGTTTAAATGGAAGATGTTATGAACCACCAATACTTCCTAGAGCTGGCTGTGAGGCCAAACTAAACAACCAGTCAAGAGCCATTATCAGGGAGGTGACCAAGACCCAATCACTATTAACTGAGCATCAGAGTTTTTCTGCATAGATGGGAGAACTTGCCAGAAGGACTACCATCTATGCAGCACTCCATCAATCAGGCCTTTGTGGTAGAGTGGCCAGACCGATGTCACTCTTGAGTAAAAGGCATATGACATGCTGTCTGTCAGACTCTGAGAGCATGAGGAAAAATATTTTCTGGTCTGATGAGACCAAAGTTAAACTAATAGGCGTGAATGCAGAGTGCTACGTCTGACAAAAACAACATACTGCTCATCACCTGGTTAATACCATCACTACGGTGAAGCATGGTGGTGGGAGCATCATGCTATGGGGATGTTTCTCAGAGAAAGGGACTTGGAGACTGGGCAGAATTGAGGGAATGATGAACAGAGCAAAATACTGAAAGGTCCTTGAGGAAAGACAGGGACGAAGATTCATCTTTCGGCACGATTACACCCCAAAGCCTGCAGCCAAGGCTATGCTGGAGTTGCTTTGAGACAAGTCTGTGAATGTCCTTGAGTGGCCCAGCCACAGACCATTAAGTCCATAACACAGCCAAATGTGGACAAAGTAAATGGGGTTGAAATATTTTCCAAAGGCATTGTATTTCAGGTGCAATTACAGTTGTGCTCATAAGTTTGCATACTCTGGCAGAAATTGTGACATTTTGGCATTGATTTTGAAAATATGACTGATCATGCAAGGATGATCAAGCAAGGATCTTTTATTTAAGGATAGTGATCATATGAAGCCATTTATTATCACATAGTTGTTTGGCACCTTTTTAAATCATAATGATAACAGAAATGACCCAAATTGGCCCTGATCAAGTTTACATACCCTTGAATATTTGGCCTTGTTATTTGAATATTTGGCCAGACTCACAAGGTGACACACACAGGTGAAAGTGACAATTAAAGTTGAATTTCCCACACCTGTGGCTTTTTAAATTGCAATTAGTGTCTGTGTATAAATAGTCAATGAGTTTGTTAGCTCTCACATGGATGCACTGAGCAGGCTAGATACTGAGCCATTCGGAGCAGAAAAGAACTGTCAAAAGACATGGTAATGGAACTTTATAAAGATGAAAAAGGATATAAAAAGTTATCCAAAGCCAAATGCCAGTCAGTACTGTTCAATCACTTATTAAGAAGTGGAAAATTTGGAGGTTAGGTAGACCAAGAAAGATTTCTGCCAAAACTGCCAGAAGAATTATTCGGGATACAAAGAAAAACCCACAGGTAATCTCAGGAGAAATACAGGCTGCTCTGGAAAAAGACGATGTGGTTGTTTTAAGGAGCACAATACGACGATACTTGAACAAAAATGAGCTGCATGGTCGAGTGACCAGAAAGAAGCCTTTACTGCGCCAATGCCACAAAAAAGCCCAGTTACAATATGCCCAACAACTCCTTGACGCGCCTCACAGCTTCTGGCACGCTGTAATTTGGAGTGACAAGACCAAAATAGAGCTTTATGGTCACAACCATAAGCGCTATGTTTGGAGATGGGTCAACAAGGCCTATAGTAAACATAATAGCATCCCCACTGTGAAGCATGGTGGTGGTTCACTGATGTTTTGGGGGTGTGTGAGCTCTAAAGGCACGGGGAATCTTGTGAAAATTGATGGCAATATGAATGCAGCATGTTATCAGAAAATACTGGCAGACAATTTGCATTCTTTTGCACGAAAGCTGCGCATGGGACGCTCTTGGACTTTCCAGCACGACAATGACCCTAAGCACAAGGCCAAGTTGACCCTCCAGTGGTTACCGCAGAAATAGGTGAAGGTTCTGGAGTGGCCATCACAGTCTCCTGACCTTAATATCATCAAGCCACTCTGGGATCTCAAACGTGCGGTTCATGCAAGACGACCAATGACTTTGCATGACCTGGAGGCATTTTGCCAAGACGATTGGGCAGCTATACCACCTGCAATAATTCTGGGCCTCATAGACAACTATTACAAAAGGCTCCACGCTGTCATTGATGCTAAAGGGGGCAATATACCATATTGAGAACTAAGGGTATGCAGACATTTGAACAGGGTTCAATTCATTTTTTCTTTGTTGCCATGTTTTGGTTTATGATTGTGCCATTCTGTTATGACCTACAGTTGAATGTGAATCCCATTAGAAATAAAAGACGGTTTTGCCTGCTCACCCATGTTTTCTTTCCAAATGGTACATATATTATCAATTCTCCAAGGCTATGCAAACTTTTGAGCACAACTGCATATACAACAAATAACACACAGTATACAACACAAAACAAATTATCTTCACTTCAGTCTCAACCTGGATGACGCCATAACAGACTACCCTGTGTAAACAGATGTAACATATCACATTTGTTTACATCCTGAATGCCGTCTCAAGCATTGACACATTCACGTCGAAGCATATGTAATTCATATGTATTATATCTCTGGTCTTCCACAGGCACAATGACACTCAATGGTTTTGGATGACTATACATTTATACCCAACCCTGTCTTTGGCCATGGCTACCCGGAGGGGTAGAGGGAGAGGAGAAGTAAAGATCAATGTCTATTACATTTTCCTTAACCCGTATAGCTGCTGAGAGGTCAATGACCCTGCACTCCAAGGCAAGACACCAATCCCCTGATCCCTGCATGCTGCAGCATCACAAAGGCATTAGTCTTGATTTACGTTTAGTGACATGCTATTACCTGCTCCATCACTTACGTATGTCAGTCTGTCAATCAGATGGGATCTGTGGCGATGCGCAGGAATGGGCCTGAGAGTACATCAGTTTCTCATTGGCCTAGCTTGTCTTAGCCCATACATCACATAGGGGTGAGAATAATATTATCAGCTGAGGACACACTTTTTATGTTGCAGTAAAAGGGGTTAGCATACTTCTCAGATTTCTTCATTGCTGATGCACTAATGAAATCACGGGTCATTCTTCTACTAACCCTGAGTCAGATGAACTCATGAATATCATTTTTATGTCTGTGTAAAGTTTGGAGGTTAATAAAGACATTAAAGTTAGCATTTGACCAGCTTCATGCGGGAAAACAGTCAGTCTCAAATGTACCATTAAAGCACGCTTTTACAAGGCTCAGTCACAGTGACAGCAACATGCAACCAATGCTGAACAGTGTGAATGAGAGAGTTGTATGTAGAATCAGAACTCAGTTTATCAATCGCTGACAGAAACTTGGAAAAGAAGGTCAGCCATCAATGTTCTTCAGGTTAGAGTGTTAAAACCCAAAGAATCTTGTGAGAGATTTCTTGGAATTCCAGATTAGATGAACATTCAAAAAGATTTTCAAGGCTGAAGTAGGTTGTCTTTCGGTACTTCCCAGTTGTCTGAGGTTGGAGATTTCCAAGATCCCAGGTTCACAGGTGTTTTAATTGCGACAGAAGTCTACAATGAAAAGTGGGTATTTATGTTCTGGTCTACTTTTTGTTAGATGTTTAACTGATATTAAAAGAATCAATTTGAAAACGAATAAGTACTGTAAGACTGAAGTTCGAGGAGAGCTTGAGATCGGTGAATGGGTATGGTTATGTGAAGCATACTGTAGCACTTCACTGTACAATGAACAGCTGCGACCGTACATACTGGATTTTTTAAATCTGTGTACAGCACGTATACAGTAAGCCATTCCTGAGAAGCTGCTTAAGTATCTACCTGACCAGCCTCATTACCACAGAACTGATATTTGAGAGATCGCCCATTACTGCCTCCTTGTGGCGACTTGATTACCGGTGAGCTCAATCAAGGTAGAAGACTTTATAGTGCGTTCCTTCCGGTGCTTAAGGATTCTGGTATACACTTCCTGTCCCAGGCTATAATAACAAATTGGATACCATGTAATTGGAGGGAAAAACAGGTAAAAGTAAAATAAATAGATTTTTTTTTTTATGTTTTTGTGTAGCGCTGGTACTTTTCGTCATCCTCCTCGACACCTCTCAGTGTGCAATTTCACACTCCAACGTCACGCAGCCGGACAGAAGGAAAATATATGACCTGCCGTGGCATTTGTCCTCATTTCTCTCTAAAATGTGCAAACGTTATAGCCCTTGGGTTATCTAAAGTGGTGTGGCGATGCCCCTGCCTTGCCTTCACCACACGACAAGCTGCGGAACGAAAAACAAGAGAAACCAAGAGAAAGGAAGATGGAGAATGAAGAGGGGGAGAGACAGTGAACGAATGAGAGAGGGGAGAGACAGTGAAAGAATGAAAGAGAGAGAGAAAGAGGAAGAATGATGGTGAAAATTAGAAACTGACAAGAAAAGAGAGGAAGGAGAGAGAGAGAGATGGGTTGGAGATGGAGCAGATGTTTGTAGCTGTGTTGATTTGTAGCCTGATAAGGGTGGCACCCAGGCAGCTGGAATTGATGACTTGTTAGTGAGAACGAGCCCCTCTGTGAGATGTTTTCAAAATGATTGATTTACAATAAAGTGGCTCGGGGTGTGTGCACGCAGGCAGAACTGATGCAGATCGATCAAGCTGAAATTGATTGATCAGCCATTTAGCATGGCGGTGTGTTTACTGAACGAAACCAGGCAGGATCTCCTCTTCCCTCTAGCTATCTGCTCCTGGGCCCGTTTGATTATTCTGCTAGTAACAGAACACGACCCGGACCATATCCGAATATTCCATTATAACATGTCCCTCTGTGACTTGAAGGTATAATGCTGGTAAAACACTGTCCTTTTCCTTGGAAAAGAGGAATAATGTTTGCACTGTCGTTGTCTTCATGTTGGAGTCTTTCTGATGTGTATAAACGTCCTCATTCAATTCCGTTTGTACTGTGGAAAACACGGCGAAGGTTGTTATCATTGGGCCTATATTTAAGGATCAGTTAAACTTTGTTAGCTTCCCTACATTCCATTATATTGTTTGTGTCAGCATATCTTTGTTTCCACTGCAAACACTGTGAAGTCCTTGAGGTTAAGACTCAGGGTCAACACGCAGTAGCGGGTGGATAAATTGGGATATGCACATAATAATGAAACAAGAAGTTACACAGAAGTTATAAAACGGGTTCTGAGATATCTGCAATCTGACTCCTGTTAGAGTATTTGCGCTGTCTAAAGTAAGTAGGCCAACATAGTATGTGACGTAAAAGTGTCGGCCTTCTGCCTCACGCCTTCTCACACGGAAGAGGTGTGCAGTAATTATCTGGCAACCCACAGTCTATGGTGTGTTAATGTTTATTTGAAGCTTGGTGCCAGATTTGGCATTTATCAAACCACAGTTCAATGATCAGTGCAGGCATACCGTTGTATGCTATACTCCAAATTAGAATGATATTGTGAAGCAAAACGAGGGTTTTGAGCATACCTAAATATGACAACAATCTTTATGTATATTCTGTCACACAGTCCTCTGGTTAACATCTGATGAGAGAGGGTGTCCATAGTGGAGTGTAGTCATCATGTTGCTTATCATTGATTTTACACAGCTAGTCACAGTGACAGTCACCGAAAGCAGAAGTCAGGCTGCCAATAATATTTACCATCTGATGTCAATGGAAGGCACGGTACATCCAGAAGACGCCAGGGGGCTTCTAAGATTGGTCTGACAGCACCTAACAGCATATGAACCTCAAGCTCCTCGCATATCAACCTCAGAGGAAAAACGAGTGTCTTCTTCTGGATGATGCCTGAGTGGCTAGGAAGGAACCAGGCGAACCAGGAGATGAAGCACGGAGTGAGTTAGTGCTGGATGTCTTTAGGCCCTAATACAAACAAAGCAAGCTGCTGCCAAATCATGCATTGCCCAAGAAAGCTGTCACGGGGAGCCTGTAAGTTCCGCTTTGAACTCACATCAAGCATGAGAGCCATATCAAACAGAGAACGAACGCCTTCAAAACAGCTCTCTTCTGAGGCTTAAAAAGCAATGCGTAGGTAGGCCCAGATTTTAAATTTTTCTATTTTTTTTCTTATTGGCTGCTGTCATGAATAAACACTGATTTTGAGAAGTCATTACGGGCCATTTGGTGAATCAATAAAGTGTAAAAATCTAAAATTATTTTCCAGATGAACTGCTGGGAAGCTAAATGAAACAACAGAGTAAGGAGCAGTATCGAGCTGGGTTCAGTCAATCCATGTTGTGATGGCTGTAATGATTGGATTTCCATGGCAGTGACGTGAGGCATGTTGACACCAATTACTGCCTTTCTCTTTGACCTCGGTGGATATCATACTGGGATGTTACACACATAAGACACACACTCACCCACCTCTGGTCACATCACATCAGCCCAGCAAACGACGCGCAAGTCAGACTATATACTGTACCTACATAGACAAAGAGGAGAAAGAGGCGAGAGATAAAAGAAGAGAAAAAGGTAAAGAAGAGAGACAGGATAGAGCAAAGAAAGGACAGGAGACGAGGGAGAGAAAAGAGAGGAGAAAGGAGAGAAAGAGAAATGAGAGAGAAAAGAACAGGAGAGAGCAGATAGAGATGAGGTATTATAGGAGAGAGAGAGGAAAGTAAAAAAATAGATAAACAGATAGACAAAGTGAAAAAAAAAAGATCCATCCCAGCCGTGTATGTTAACGGTTTCCATGACAGTGTGCTGTGCCCCTGCATCATTGGTACCATGGCAGGTAAACAGTGATCCTTTATCAAAACAACAAGGTCATTACAGAGCCTTGACGAATCAATGTTGAGTGTCCACGCTGATTAAGCCATTCTCTCTTAACTCTGACACTGTGTCAATAGCTGGCAGACAGAGGAGGGGGAGGATGACCCCCCCAGCTCAGATGATTGGAGTGAAATAGCCATCAGTCAGGCAGCTTGGCTGGTCTAATGATTCCCTGTGCTGCCTATTAGAACTGCATGACAACTCAATCCTGCTCAGGAAAACACACAGAGTGGAACAGCAGGGAGATAGCGAGGAAGAGCTAGAGAAAAGAAAAGTCACCTTGTAGCAGATTCATTTGAGGCTGAATTAAATTGGCAAGAGCAGCTAATCTTTACCTGGGGGCGATTAACAGAATTAAAGGAGAACAACAAAGTCAGAGGGAAGGGCTGTTTTCCCTTTCTTCTAGTGCCATCTGTCATTTATAGTTCCCCTCCTGTCCTCGGCAAAAAAATATTTATATATAACTTTGTGAATCTTTTTTCTTCCGTAATGCTGTCACCGTGGCAGTGTTTGATCTAAATACTGACGTACAAATAACGAGTGAAAACCATTTAGAGACCCTAAAGGGGGCAATGGGAGTGTGCTAACATTTCATTATGAACATATTACATGCAGAACTTTTCTATTCAGCTTCAGCTTGCTGCCATATGATAATTTTATCATAAGATAAAATCGATTTTTAACATTTTTTATTGAAATTTACAATCCCTTCACCTGAACAGAATTTAATTCATTAGTATTGTATGTTTATATTAAAAAGATAATGAGGTTAAGTGGATTGACCCTATGCAGTAATTAATAATTCACCACACTTCATCTTTACAACTTTCTCCTGATGACTAGAGTGGGAACTAATTTTCTCAACTTTAGCTCTCTCTCGCTACCTAAATGATCTGTTCTCACAGCCTAATCAATATGTTTTGAAAGATAGTGAGGTCAGCCCATCTGTGAAACAAAATATACTGTATAACAACCAAATGTTTTGGTTACCCTTGCTCAGACAAACAAACCAATTAACATTCAGCTCAATGACATTCACACCAGCTGCTGTATATGCAGATCAATAATTAGTGCTATTAATTTTAATAATAATAATAATAATAACAATAATAATAATTAATTTGAAGCGAAGATTTCCCACACTCAATGCACATCAGTTCAAAAACAATTACACAATAAATCAGAACATTAGGGGAGCGTGAAATCCAACTGAACCAAAATAGCAACTTCTTTTGAAAACAGTCTATGTAGCATCAATATGCATAATTTAGAAACATTTGTATCCACAGGGCATGATGATGTCTGCTTAGTACCAATAAAAATTTAAGCTAGCCAGATAGACCATAGAGAGAGCATTGCATTGTGGGACTAGATTTTTGGTTGTTTAATGTTTGTATACACAGGGCATGATAATATCTGCTCTGTTACAAGGAAATTGCTAGCTAGGCAGATTAGACCAGAGAAAGAGCACAGCATTGTGGGCTTTGTAGTTAACTTACAGTAACTCTAACAGTTCCTATTATTAGATTTTCAAATGCTGATCACGCCAATCTAATAATAATGACAAAATTAAACATTTGTACAAAAAAGTTATTTTCATACTGTGGTATTTAACACAGTAAATCATAGGGATTAGTGGTTTTGAGTGGATTATTCCTTTAAGTGCCTGAGTTTGTTTCAAAGACAACAAATCATTACCAGTTCACCAAATCTCACATAGTATATCAATCTGTTTCTAAACAGTATCAGTCTCTGTGACTTGTTTTGAGGGGAAGAAAACACTACAGTAATACAGTCATGGAAATACAGTAATCTGTTTTGTTTGCAAGCTTTATTGAAACAGAAATGCAATTTGTATACAAAATGTGTGAGCAGTATTTGCGCCTCTGATTCTCTGCCTAACTGCATGTCATTAATTATGTCTAGCTGCGAAAATACAATTTCCCTACAGCCTGGATAGGATCCATCATTTTATCTCTGCAAACTTCTGGCTTTGCATACATTTCAGATATTTATAAAGAGCTAAAATGACACCTGTAAAATATTCCCATTGAAGACAAAAATAAAAGTCAATATAGTATATTCACTTACACTCCAGAGACGGAGGAGAAAACATACATGAATTCACTGTGACCACTGATATGCAGGGATAAATATGGGGTTTGAAGCCATAAATCCAAGTTAAATCTATAAATAAGTTAATACACCAATGGATCCTTTCCGCAGCTCTTCCAGGAATCTCCATGTCTTTAAAAAAAGGCCAGCATTCCCAAATGAAGGGTTACTTTGACTTTTAATCAGTATTCCTGTTGGAAATGCTTTGGAAACAACCCAAACCAACCCAAGCTATGACAGACAGACATAATGACAAAGACAGACTGACAAAAACAGAGACAAAAAAACAGAGATTGACTGACTAACAGAGACAGAGACAGTCAGTCAGTGACACAAACAGAACAACAGAGAGACTGCCAGACAAACAGACAGACAGACATAGACAGAGACAGTCAGTCAGTGACTCAAACAGAACGAGAGAGAGATTGACATAGACAGACAGACAGTCAGAGACCGACAGAAAGAAACAGTCAGACAGAGCAGTTCACTCGGTTCAGAAGCTTAGGGGCCCATACTGTTTGTTTTCATATGTAGAACGTTTACAGTTCACAGACGTTAAGGAACATGATGCTGTTAACATGCATACAGAAGACCTGGTTAAATGACAGATAGATATGTCCTACGAGTATTCTGAACTACACATCTATAGCAATCTGTAGGCAACTGGTTGAACACAGCACTGGATTCGAGGTGCTTAATATTGTAGCAGTTACATCATTGTTTTCACTATAACATATTTATATATTTGTTCAACTAGAAGTCCGTTTTTTTGTACATTAAGCTGTCAGAATTGGCCTCCTCGCAAAACCCCCATAGACCCTCTCTCCAGAGGGCATTTCTTGTTCTCGCTCATGTTCGGTCGTCAGGTACAAGTCAACCCTGAGGACCTGTTGGAGAATGTGAGTAAATGCCAATATTTCCAGCATTTTCCTATGAAATGTTTGATTGTCCAAGTCAAGCATGTGAAATCGATGCCTCAGGCTTGTTTCTCTGGATGTGGAGAAGAACCAAGGCCAGAGGCGGAGAATGTTCAGATGCAAAACATGTTTGTTGTCATGTGCCAAATTGAACATCACACATGTCTTCTCCTTGCCTGAAGAATCATGTAAATTAATTTATTGATACGAATGAAGCATAAATGTTGAAAATGTCAGTTTTTGTTCATCTCAAGTAATACCGTGCAACACTGTATTGTGTTTTGTTTAATGGTTTTTTTTCTATATATTGTTGATGCCTTTTCATCAACAGTTCATTGACTAAAACTAAGTTATTGCAATAGGAAGCCTACCTGACAACTACCAATACTGTGCACCACAGTAAAAAAAATACTGTTTTAAGGATACTGGATAACATCCAGAGTTAGGGACATTAATTAATTACAGTTAATTTCCAGTTAATTCAGAATGTAAACCAAATTTCACATTTTTCTTATTGAAAATAATTGAAATTGGAATTTGAAAGATAATAAATTAAAATTGGAATTTGAAGGAAATTGGAATTTGAAGGATACTACTGCTTTTTAGTGACTAAAAACATTAGCAAAGAACTTTGGACTTTGCTTAACTGAAATGAGGCTGGGAAGGCCAGTGGGCGAAGAGAATTGGTCAGCATTGCCAGGGGTGGGGGGATGCATGATGGTATCATCACACTTTTGTAACTTGTGCACCTGAAAAATGGAGTTCATCAAGTGAGTGAGTGTGCCCTCTCACACATTGAATTGTGTAGAACTGCAGTGTGTAAAATAAACATAAAAATGCCTAGGAGGAAGGCTTGCTGTGATCTTGAACCCTCCCGAATGCACTGGGAGTTGTTGCACTGAAGCTGGGCAGTAAATGTATGTGTATATAAATACAAAAATAATGAAAAAAAATAATAAAAATGATAATAATAAAAAAAACGCTAATGAATTACTAATAAAAACAACAGTTCTGATGCCATAAGGTCACCATTGAGACTAATATGATAGAAAATATATTCATGAGCATGTTAACTGTACCCCCCTGGGATAGCTACATTAATTATGCTAACAGAGTCATTTAAACACTTTACCCAAAGCCAATGATTCTCATGCAATAAACAGCCCAATAATTACAACCGAATGAGGATGGAGAGAAGGAAAGGTGTGATGGGGAAAGCACAGAAGCTAGGCATCAAGTCCACACCTCTAGCCCAGACCCAGACACTACAGGATTCAAACGTTGCAAGATGACAAATATCACACTGTCTAACACACCACAGTGTTCTGAGCACCGGACTCACTGTAAGCAGCAGTAAATATGATCTACAGTCATATGTTATTATTTTTTATTATTCATCTACTCTGTCAGTAGCACATAGGAGGGTAATAGAAATGCCAGCCTGTTGGCTGATTTACTTAGTCAAATGTTCATCCCAAGGCTCCGCAGGGATGACTGGAGTCTTTTTGAGTAACAGGAATTCATGCATTATGTAGGCCAAACTGACACGACCTTGAGACATCATGACACGGTCTATATATTACGGCCGTGGAAACCTTCCGGACCCTGGAAGATCCATCTGAAGTGTTTAACAGTGTTTTACAATGCATTACCACTGCCTTTACACGTGCTGAGCTCATTTTATTTGCTCATACATTCAGAGGAAGGAGTTTAGCGTCACTCAGATGTGAGCCATTTAGAGTGGCTTGACTTAGTAAGACAAATGAGATTACACAAGTGTTTAACGCTGTGGATGAAATGCCATCGCAGGGCTGTTCTTTAGCACCGGGTTTTCTCCCAACTTCAGTTGTGTCCTACATATGTACAGAAATTTGGGCCCATGTTATTTTTTTTTAAAATATTTGGCCAGGTCAGGGGGGTGTCAGGAAAAAATGAATGTCCTTCTAGGTTTACCTGTAAATGTCCAGAGTGTTGTTAGTCCAGCTGATGCTGTTTAGGGTTATGTAACCACATGAGTTAAGGTGTTACCCTGGATATCCATTAACATTATTCATCATACTAGACTAACAGATGAAAGTATTACAGTACATACTGTAGCTCTGGCCTATACACACCTGGATTGATTGACCTGTTTCTTGAAGATCCAGGCTGAATAAGGATTTTCCCACACAGATATGTGGGAGCTGGATCAATTTTCACAGTCTTGGTTAATCTTTAGTAACCTTTTAAATATCACTTTGCATTGATTTTTCTCACACAATGTCTGAATTCACAAATTTTGATTTGCTTGTCTAACACAGCTATATTATGCATTGAAAAGGCATGTCAATTAAATTTATGAAATGGTTCCTATCCTTGCCCTATAATTATGTTCATGATGTGCACAGAAATAATAAAATACTGTACATCCATAAATTAATTGACATGGTGTCTTGGTCTTACAGTAGTTAAATTCATTGTTGTGGCTTAATAAAAGTATGGCTGCCATATTGTAAGGTCATATCACCATATAAAGGGCCAGTGATGACAGAGGAAAGATGATGGTTGTTAGAGGAAATGATAAGAGACTACTCTTTTGAAGCATCAAGAATCTATTCTGATGAAATTGGCGAGTGAAATTATTTATGACACTAATTGCCACATTATCGACTGGCTGTCAGCTCTGGTGTCACTCTGTCCATCTCTCTGGGCTAGAAAGAAAGGAGCGAGAGGAAGACAGAGAGCGAGGGAGAAAGAGAGAGTGGGGAGAGCAAGCTGAGTCTGCAGCAGACTGACAAGCTAATTATAGTTTCTTCCTTCCCTTCAATGACAAAAGCTACTCATCTAAAACGACACCCGGAAATAAGGCCTTTTCTCACCTTCTCTGGACAGGATTGGATAGAGGATTTGGCAGGTGGACAGATGTCTTCAGGTGCAGGGAGAGATATTGGGTGTGTGTGGGGGGGAGGCAAAAGAGATGGAGAGAAAGACTACTGAGAGAGACTAATTTGAATTGGAGGTTTCAAGCGTTAAAGGACACCTACTGTTCAAACCTTGTTCCATCACTGATCAGGCAGGCAATGCTCTTGACCCAATGCATTGACCACTTTCTGCTTTTTCCCTCCAGTTGAAATACAGCCCCTTCCCCTCACATCTTCTCCAGGCCATCTTTGGAGACCACCCATTCCTCACATCCCTAGTCAACTCATCCCAGATTCCTGGCTGCATTGTCTCGAGTGACTCTGACCAACTCTCTAGTTCTGTTATCTCTGGCTTGAACCAGTCAGGTTTCAAAACAGTTCACTCCACTGAGATTTCTCTGGCCTGTGTAATGGATGCTCTCTGCACTACAGTACCAAAGCCATTGGCATTGTCCTAGATCTACCTGCTGCCTCTGACAATATGAACCATCAGATCCTCTCAGAACTGTCTGTCTCAGGCTCTACATTCTCTTGAATTGAGGAACTGAGGAACTCTCTTTTCCTCTCTATTCACCAATCACATCACTCCATAATATTCTCACATGGTCCCTCCTATTATTGCAATGCACATGACACTGAACTACTTTTCTTCCCACTTTTGACACCCAGATGGTGACATGCATCACTGTGTGCCTGCCAGGCGTCTTTGCTTGGATGACCCACCTCAAGCTCAACCTCAGCTAGAGAGAGCTGCTCTTCCTACGGGTGAACCCCAGCCTCCTCCAAGACCTTTCCGTCACGGTTGACAACCCAAATGATACACCCTCCCAGAGTCCTAAGAACATTGGTGTAGCTTTGGAACAAACCCTATCATTCTCTGCATAGCTGTGTCATGATTCATGATATTCCCAAACTACAATCTTTCCTCTCA
Organism: Esox masquinongy; assembly: GCA_016801175.1. Taxonomy (NCBI): domain Eukaryota; kingdom Metazoa; phylum Chordata; class Actinopteri; order Esociformes; family Esocidae; genus Esox; species Esox masquinongy. Next base: position 5,952 of record JACXGI010010060.1, on the reverse strand, counting down.
CAGGAAGTGATGGAAGTTATCTATCAGACTGCTACCATTTCTCATCTGGACTACTTCCAATTTCTGTTGGCTGGGTTACCCGCTTGTGCCATCAAACCATCGCAACTTAACCAGAATATTGAAGCCCGTCTGGTGTTCAAACTTTCCATGCCACCCACTCCTCTACACGCTCGGCCGGCTTCCAGTTGAACCTGGCTTCCACTACATGACCATTGTGCTTTGCTACGGAAAAGTGGGGGGAACTTGCCATACTTTCTCCATATTTAAAACCTACATCCCACATCCTGCCCAACCCAGTCCAAGTGCTTCTCTTTCCTGGCACCTCAGTGTTTGTATAAGCTTCTGCCTGATGCTACGTAAGCAGTGTTCCAGCCCATCTTTTAAAATATTCGAAATATTCTGTTTTTTTAAGTAGTATATTATTTTTTTTTCTCTATTTACAGTAAATCTTCTTTCTGTAAGATATGGATCAACTGTAAAAAAGACCCTTGATTTCACTGTTTAAATAAAGGTTAAATAAATACAGAATATTCCTGCAGCCCACCAAACTTCCTGTTTTACCATACACTAAATGAGCGCAAACTTTCAATCAGAAGCAAACATTGTTTCATAATCACAAAAAGACAAGCTAGATAGACAGCTCCCGAATCTGAATGGACTAGTACTACCCCCGTTTCCGAAAAAAGCCTACCTTCGAGGGTGGGAACAGGACTTCTGTCAAGATGTAGTCTTTTCAAAGCCAAGGGATAGAATTCAGCTTGGCTATCTTGCAATATTGTGACTGACATTATTGAGACCAAAAAGTCCAATGGCTGAACAACAACCATATTTACCCGCCACTAGTGAGATCAACCAATGGACGAAACACAAAGGCCACAATAGTTGCTATAAAATATATCTTGGTTGAATTTTAACAGGGCAAAACTTTAAAAAAAAAAAAACGTCTACGATGCATAATTATGCTGAAACCCCTGTAATCACACATACAGTATATATGCAGAGAGACTAAAAAAATAACCCATATTGTGTTTTAAGGTGGATTAGCCCTTTGAGTAAAATGTTCTTTCTATGACTGAGGTGTGTAGTTGCCTCACCTAGCTACCTCAGGATGAATGCACAAACTGGAAGTCGCTTTGAATAAGATGGATACGTCTGCAAAATGTCTAAATACCTAAAATGTATCCCATCCTAAACCTGTTAACTCATGTGCTATCAGTTTCCGACTGTCACTCAGCAACACCACTCTTGTTATTTTATCTTTCCTGTCTCAGTGAATTTGCATTTACTTGTGTCAATCACTCGGCGGGCTGAGGACTGATGTCTGGTGACTAGAGATGATGTGGACTAAGTTCTTGTGACAGTCCGCCAGTCTGCGCTGTGCCTGCTGGGAAGACGAGGCTCTCCTCCAGGGCGCCGTGTCTCTGCGATACAGCTCACGGCGCATTACGCTCCGGAATTACATGACAAGCGCTCAACACAGATAGTAGACAAGGCAGAGTAGTTTGAGCTTCCATATGCCAATGCAGTCCTGCAGTGAAGGGTCAGGCAGCTCCCAGGGTCAAGGTGCTCCAATGAGCTTCCATGTGTATAACAAGCAGTTGTGTTTGATACCTCTCCATTCCAGCCATTAAAATGAACCTGTTGTCCGTTTCCTCCCGCAACCGCCCTGTAACTGACACACGCACACCTGGAGGCGGAATCTGAAGCTATCCCTTACAAGGTACTGTAACTGAAGAGCCCGGCACTCTGATCACAGTATTATGAGACGTGCTGTGGAGCCGTCTTCCACTGAGACACCTGTATCCCCAGGCCAAGTGTCTGCTGCTTGAATTCATTTTCCCTGGCAGCCAGTCAACACACACACACACACACACACACACACACACGCACCCACGCTTGCGCTCACATGCACACACACACGCATGCACACACACATACACACACACACACGCGCACACAGGGTCAGAGGTCTGCAGGACTAGCACAGCAGAATGTCACTGAGGAATGTCACTTGGTCACCCAGGAGGAACCCAGGATGCACTGCAAATGTGAGTCGCGCAGGGCATCGCCCACAGGTTGTTCTGTGGGTTTATACCTTAATTAGTCTGCTGAACCACACACACTCTCTGTAGTGCATGTCAGTAAGGCAGATGTCTCCGCGCTGCTGCACGCTGTCGCCCTCCCTGTCCATCCCATAATGCAGTAGTTTGTGTGCTGGGGATGCGGCTGTGCTCTGACGAGGATGGGAAGTGACACACACCAAACTCGGTGTGTCCTCCAGCCAGCTCCGGTGGCTCCCAGCCTGTCAATTCCAGCTCCGTCAGCAGCACTGGCTCAATGGCAGTGCCTGTGACACATGTCACAAAGTTTTAAATGTCTGCTCTTTTCAGCAGGATGGCTGGGCTGGCGCAGGCAAGGAGGGTGAGGAGGGAGGCAGTCAGGGGAAGGATGACATTTTGTGTTGCCGGGCGGGGGGGGGGCGACTTGTTGTGGCTCCCCTCTTCCTTCCTCCACCAGCTGTCAGGGCTGGTTTCCTCTGAACATATCACAACACGCACAAATAAACCTTGTCATTCTGAAACGCTGCCACTAGTGACCCGCTTCCCCAGCGTTACGGGTGCATGGTCACACAGGAAGTTGCACACGGCGTACGCAGGAACCCCGCGCGAACGGACACACGCATGCTAAACAAACAGTGTGAGGCTTTCTCTGACCTTTCTGTCATCTGACTGTGTATAAGATTGATGAACAAGACTGAAGCTCCACATGGTCCCCCTCACATCTCCCTGATCTGTTTGGGCTAATGTAAAGGACAGGTACCTCTTACAGTAATGACTGGAATAGGAGAGCGGGATAAGGAGACGGTATTGACTGGAATAGGGGAGCAGGTGAATATGACAAGAGACAAGTGGAAGGGAAACAGTCTTCTATGCCTTAAAATTGATATACAATTGTTAGCATGTATTGTAATAGCAATCTGACAATACCAATATCCAGTAAGACACAAAGAAACACAGCTCAAGTACAATATTTTAATCAATACAAGCAGAGTGAACTTTAAAGGGTAATACAAAAAGTACTTGGGATCACCTATAACAGCATTAACTCATTTCGAAATGGCAGATAATAAAATTACATAGACCACATTCAATAGGACATATTACACATGATTCACAAATGGTAGATCGGATATAATGGGGAAAAAACATTTAAATGATGTGGAAATATTTCATATTATGATACTATACTAAAACATGGCTTCTGAATCCTTCCTAGCCCTAGATAATATTCAGTTAATACAAATCACACAACTTCAAATCTAATTCTTACTAATATGATATTAATATGACACTAAAAGAGATCATTCAGTGTTGCAAAATTCTTGTCACTATGTAAGAAATCTTAGGTTTTCAAGAAATCCTGGCAAACAATCGGAAGGAATCCTCCAGGGAACAGTTTTTTGGGAATGTTTTTGACATTATTAGAGTAGCAGTTTCTCTTTGGTCTATATTGTGTTTTTCATTGAGGCTTGTATTGGAATGTTATTGGATTGTCATTTTAATTTCATTCATTATATATATAAAATATGAAATAACTTGCCAGCAGGTTCAGGAGAGTTTAAGATCAAGACATGTCCTCCAATGCACTAATTGACAAGCCATTCTGATTCTTATCACACTACTTGCTCAACCAGCATGGCACATACTCGCTGGGAGGAGAGCGCATTCCCCGGCCAACAACCACAATTGAGCTTGGAGGTGCCCACGCTACCACCAGGAGTCACTAGAGATCCTTGCCTGTCATCCTACCCATATACCCTTTATTGTGTTGAGCCAATTTGCACTGCCTTCAGTGGTACTCCTGGGAACTCCGAAATGCCGCAAGCAGGCTTCAAAATCCTAGCTGCAATAACGTACTGGTAACTGTATTGTCAACTTTCAACTGTGCATTTGCAAAGAAAACATCCCTTGAAATTATACACTACCAAGCATTTATTCAATACTAAATAACAAAATAAAATACATGTGTGAACAGCGAACACAAAAAACATAAGTGAATATTGGAGGTGTGGTTCATCTTGCAGGTAAGAACTATAACACAATACAGAAAATTTCTTGAAAACCCTTGTTGAACCGCTCTTCCTGCCAAAGACAAGTTATTCTGAGTGAAACATCTAACACCAATTTTTTTGTTCATAGACACAATTGGAAAAATAATTATTTGGTTGTGTTTACGGATGTACTGGATATCATTAGAATACAAAACAATATTATTTTGAATATCAGAACAGCGTTTACATTCGATGTTACCCTGTAGCCTCTCGGTGGCCACATGCCTGTGTCAATCAGTGATTATTCTTGGAAATGTGATATTTTGGGAACTTCAGAATTTGCTTTCTGAGGCTGTATAGAAATCCAAATGTATTTCCTGCCTGTGAATTTGTAGTTACTTCTCAGCACCATACAAAAAATAATGAAATAAAAAAAGTTTTATGTCTTCTGCCTAAATAGACAAAAAACTAATAAAATCACGAAATGGCCATAAACGCTAGTGAAAGTTCTACCAAGGTCTGGATCTCACCTTTCTGGTAAAATAGTAATACATTTCTTTTCATGTTGAGGAAACACACAAGTAAGCGGTGAAAAAATTATTATATATCATATTATTTCTTCTATTCAACAAGAGACAACAGGGCTTGAAATGACTGGACAGTATATCAGTGGATGCACCAAAACAGGCGAGTATTGTGGCCATAATGACAGTCTAAGAATGTCATCGCACTTCGTTTTTTTGTAATGTATTTTTCCATTCATCAAATTGCTGGGGCACAGAGCACTGTTTTGGGATTATTTTGGACAAACGTGCGTGGGTAGACAAAAGAAGCCACATTTGAAGTCATTGCATGACAAACAGGTGAAAATGTCATGACCGGTTATGTTTATGCCTCACTACAAGCTAAGGATAGAAAAAAATCATAGGACATCCCCAAATCAATAGGGATCATGGGCCTATGTCATTTATGACATAAACAACATTCTCTGTAATTCTATGATGATACAAATAAATGAAGGGTCCGCATGATCCAATACTGGTAAGAAATTAAATCAACTTTCACCAAATCTGCACCATTCCAGAGTACTGACAACAGAGACTGATCAGTCCTGTGTGCGCAGACTGCCGTAACAACACATTTAAAACTACCTGCAGAATATCCACTTCGTCAGAGAAGAAGGTATTGGGTCCCTATCTGAAGAAGAGAAAGCGAAATTGCTTTAATTCTATGACATTATTTATGAATAGTTTTGAATTATTTGAGCTGTCACTCCACTTTGGAGTGACAGCTCATCACATCAAGATTAAACCACTTTGGTTTTTGGCATAACACCCTTCAGTATGATTTGCCATAGTCTAGGCTTAGAAAATGTCAGATATATATTTTACCTGAAATTAGCTCAAAATCTAATTACTGGCATAAACAGATTGGAAAAAAAGTTTTCACAAAATACGATGCTGCGAAATAATCTGTATACTGTGTCTTCCATGGAGTAGGTCATTAACATTGATGTGGTGATAAACACTTTGGTGGTTAAGCTCTCACTTCAGTGTTGGTGAGAAAAGTAACACCACCTATACTTTCATTACAAACAAACATGAATTCTTTTACAAAACGTTAAGACGTTAGTCGATATTATTAGGTCATTATCTCGGTCTTCCACGAGCAGACACTCTAAAGGAACAATTTGTAATAAACTTTTAATTTCTAAATACCGATTGTCATGCCTCTGTCCCCAGTCCTGCCTACACACAGCCGCACAATGAGGTGTCAGGTGTGACCTTTGACTCCTGGTGAGTGCCGGTAGGGGAAGGGTGATCCATCATGGCTGCCGTGGCTGTCAGAGCAGCCAATCACCGCGGCCACGGGGTGTGTGTGTCTGTGTGTGTGTGTGTGTG
>JACXGI010010059.1:8514-20692 GCA_016801175.1 Esox masquinongy | reverse complement strand
AAATCACAAGAACCTGGTATTTTAACAGGGGTGTGCAGACTTTATATCCACTGTAGGACCACAAATCAATACCCACTCCTGTAAAGTTGACAGAGTGTTCCCCACAGTACTCACTCCTGTAAAGTTAACAGTGTGTTCCCCACAGTACTCATTCCTGTAAAGTTAACAGGGTGTTCCCTACAGTATTCAATCCTGTAAAGTTAACAGTGCATTCCCCACAATATTCATTCTTGTAGAGTTAGAATGGCATTTCCTACACAACTCACTCCTATAAAGTTAACAGTGTGTTTCACACAGTACTCATTCTTTTAGAGTTAGAAGGGCATTTCCTACACAACTCACTCCTGTAAAGTCAATGCGGCATTCCCTACAGTGGTCATTCCTGTAAAGTTAACAGGTCGTTCCCAACAATACTCATTCCTGTAAAGTTAACAGGTCATTCCCGACAGTACTCCAGTCTCTGGCTTCATCTCAGCAGGTCCTTAAACAGAGATGTCAGTGTTTAATGCAGCCCCTGATTAGTTTACCTTCCTCTGATTGGAAATTAATTAAAGTGATTAAAACGGATCCCGCTGGAGGGACAGACACACTCTTCGACACAACGCACTCCCTCGAGAGAACAGGGAGAGAGAGAAAACAATGGAGAACGCTAGAGAAAGAGAGCAAAATGAAAGCGAGAGAAATAGAGAGAGATGAAGAAAGAGAGTGAGATTGAAGAGGAGAGTGGTTCATCAGAGTCCTGTCAGAATGCAATCAGGTCCGTGGCTGTCTCCTGCTGCATCCTAATGAAATCAATAAGAGACTGGAGATGTTTGCGTTAACACGGCAGCCCTGCGCTCACACTCCTATCTGTTTAGACATTAGACACGGCCTTATTAAATACATCAGCATGGTTCAGGGCTGCTCGTCTAGTTGCCCATTCGAACATGAGAACACAAGCAGAGCCATCTTACCAAGTTTGCCCCAACATTATTAGCGAGTTGACCGCGGATACTATTTCCTCCCAGTCGTATGCTGAAGCTCACTCCCTTTCATTAAGCCACGCCACTGACGACATCTTTTTCCACACAGACACAAAAAACGGGCTTTCGGTGAACCCCCTGCCCTCTCATCTCTCCTCGGTGAATATTATGGGGCGTGTAAGAGAGGGTGTGTGTGTGTCTGCGAATGTTGGAGTTTAGGGTTAAGAACGATTATTAGGGAAAGGTTTCCATAGCGATGAGGCCCAAGCACACAGAGTGCCTCTTCCCTGAAGCCTAATTGGTATGCGTCCCGGCCGACCTTATTGTGGCTCTCCTAATCACAACCCCCTGTCTGGAACAACGTACACTATTAGAGGAATGAAGCGGAGGACACTCCTCTCCTCCTTTGTTTCCACCCCTTCACTTTTCCTTCCTCTTTCGTTCCCTCTTTCTGGGGCCAGCCTGGACCTAGCCTCTGCACCTAGATGGGTGGACCCAGACTCTCAGCGTATACTGCCTGATTGACAAATGAGTGGCAGGAAAAATTCAATTTGCCGTGGCAAGGCGGAAATTGCGGAGAAATTGTGCCGCTTGCTCGATGCCTGGGGAGAAGGGAACACGGCAGTTAGACGCTTGGGGTCTCATTCACCTGATCCCATGGGAGAGCTAAAGAACATCCAGTGTAACTAAGAATACAACAGAACCATTCCAAATGTGCTTCTGTACTGTGGCTGGGCTACGCTCTTATGTTTACATTTACATTTTGAGAATTCAGTTGACATTCTTACCCAGAGCGATTTACACACCACAAAAATGTCGACTTCAGAAGTGTGAAATGTACTTTCATGACCAGGAAACAAAAACAAAGCTCACTTGAACCAGGATTACGAAGGTTTGCCCACACTATCTTCCACCTATTATGTCAATGTATCATCATCTCTGCACAAGGAGCCATTTCACTCTCTCCCAGGCAGACGCGCGGTTCTTAGCAGGTTGCCTCACACCCTGAGTCTTCACTTCTTCTAACCAGTTGATTTAATGAGCCTCCCCATCCAGCCAGGCGAGCATGTAAAAGACTAATTGACAAATGCTTTAAATAATTTCTAATTAGCACAAGTGCAATAATAATTGTCTGGGTAATGGGAGCGCTAATTAGCGGCGGTGGCGTGTGTGGGAGTTGTGTGTGGTTGAATGAGCCCTGCAGGGGAACAGATGGCGTAGGACCACTCAAGGAGAGGGGGCTCCTGTAGGCCCGCGGGGCCAGACAGAGGGACCCTTTGTTCCCATGACTGTTATGCGGGTGGCCCCTAGCTCCGCCTGGGAGAAGAAGGACCAGGTTTTTTTGTCTCACTTTGGTTAATTGAATCTTTAACCAGCCTCTGGACGCAGCTTCGCTGTGTCTTTGGAGAGTGTTGTTGAGTGACTGTCGAAAGGAATCCAATGGCTTGTTTTTACATCTGCTGGAGAATATGTTGGGAAAACCTCTCATGTAGGGCAGAGAAACTGTCATCATGTTTTTTGCTGTCTTAGACCTAAGTATTTTTCTAAACCCTAAAAACGAATTCCTATATTGCCTATATTTCCTATATTTTATACCAGGAATAAGAATCTTAGAAGCTTGAGTGATTTTAAACTTTAGTCCTGTAGAAATGCACTTAATGATTAATATCACTCTGTCATTTTTGTCCGAGTTCTACAAAGGCCGCAGCAATATTGATTTCCAAGGTACAACAGCGATAATGACTTTGAACAGGAGCTTATGTTATTTTTTGAAAATTAAACTGATTTCAAAGGGTTTGGTAGCGACTGGACCAACAGGGGTCACAAAAAACTTTTTTCTACTAATAATTTATATTTTTTACGAATGTAATTATGTTTATAAGCCACAGTAATGCACTTTAGACTGACGTTCTACCAGCAACCAATGAGGCTGCATTGAGTAGAATGTCCTGTGGGATAACTGTGAAGAAACGTTCTTGTGACGAAACGTGCAAACCATGAATAGTCGATTGAGGTGTGTGTGATTGTTAGTGACACATCTTCACTCCCATCATTGATCATATGCCTTCTAACAGTAGCCTCTAATGGTTCTGCAATCATATGCTACATTGTGGATCGGCGACTAATTCTCTTCTAATAAGTACTTCATTAATTAAGGTATATTCCCACCTAGATCTGGTTTCTGAATTATCCTGACGTTGATCTGTTAGCCTCCTTACTGGCTTGACTGAATCAGAGGGCACAATGACTCAGTGACGGTTTGCTTCACACTTGTTTGTTTAAGATTTAAGAATTTAAGAATTTACGGTCTTCAGTTGTGTCAACCGTGGTACCAAAATGTCTTACAAAGAATCTTACAAAAGAAGAATTAGCAAGTAAGAATGATGTAATTATTGTAATCAGATCAGTTCTAAGTGCTTGTACTATTGGTAGCACTTTCAAATACCTTGCAGCTGTCCAAAAATGTGGAACACAATACACCTCTCCAGTTTTTACTATGTAAAGAATTTCATTTTTTTTGTTATAAATGCTCTCCATTCTTCAATTTGGTTGCTAATATTGCATATTGCATCTACCCTAACAACCCCTCCATAAAAAAACACACATGACGTGGGCGGTTGTGATGCATGGCTAATTGCATATCCTTTAAACGCACCTTCTCTCAATTTCTCTCTCAAGCTCTCTCTCTCATGTATGTCTGCATCTCACTGTCTTTCTGTCTCCTTTTAACAGCACGAAAGACAGAGAAAGTAAACAAGAGACAAAGATGTGCTTTATTTTACAGAATGATTTACATAACATTTCAGTTTACTTGTGCAGACAGACGAGCCATGAGAGGGTTGTGTGCTTGGATTTAGGAATATGTGCGCGAAACTACTTGACTAGCCCTTTGTCAGTGTCCACTGACCGGACTTTTCATGATCTTGATGAGATTTAATATAGAAAATATATTTACCTACACAAGGACGAATAATGAGAGTTGCTACTTATAACTTTCTAGCTGTTTTTCTGGCTCGATCACCCTTGACTTATCCAGCTCCTGGTGTAATGAACAGTTGGTCTCTCTGCTACCTCTGTTAAGTCCGTTCTAGTCACAGGTCTGGATAAAAGCATGATCAATATGTTTATCCTACCCCCCCCCCAATGGATTTATCAACTTGTTCTTTAAGGTGACCGGACAAATGTTCCCGTTCTCTGCCACGATGGCGGTCCCCACAAATATCCCTGGTTAGCCTGAAAAAATAGAACCCTGAATTTTACAGCTGATGTTCCCAGGAGTAAGTAGCTTGAGAGTGAGTTTATTACAAGTTTATACTTGTAATAAATAATCTTTCAGACCCAGTATTTTTAAATCCATTTCAGGAAACATATTGCATTGTAAAAAGGCCCAGCTCTGTCTCGCTCTCTCTCTTCCTCCTGTATCCCTCTCTCATTGACAACCACAGATGTTTGGCATGTCATTCATTTCATTTTCTGAGCCTTTTCCTGAACCGTCTGTATTTTCTTAATATTTTTCTTCAGCTTCCAATTGTATCTACAGCTGAGCGATCTTGAGATATTTTATTTTCACCGCTATTATATTCTATAGTTAGTCATCAGTGTCAGCCCATCTCTCTCTCTGAGCTAAGTGATCCTTAATGGTATGCATTGATTCTCGGACAAACTTTTTATAACAGATGTGACTTAAAACACATTCACAAATGCACTACATATTGGGCTTAATATCCTAGTTATTTGAAGTGTCACATTGAGAAACAGCATCTTGTTGAAAGATGTTTAATCCTCAAACCCACGATACCGTGTTGCAAAGCTGTTTATGTGTGGGCCTTTATTGGAGCTTTGAGTATGTATCTATGACTATATGTGGTCACTGGTTTCAATTCTCAGGGATTCTCCGGTGAGACGTTGTCATGATGTCTGTCTTTGCCTGAAGATGGGCTTGACAAGGCATTTGTCTGTTTGTGTAGTGGCCAAGGCGAATCACTGTGAGACAGCTGAGAGAATTGGCCTGTCATGGCCTGTCGGTAAAATATGCCAACATATATAAAGATACGGTTTGGTCCCCTGACCTTTTACTGACATTTAGAGCGCCTGGGCAAGGACATGCCCTTTTCTCTCTCCCTCCGTTTCTCCGGGATAATCAGGTGGTTTGAAAGGAAGGCCGATAAGGGCTTTGTTTGCGTTGACAATGTCCTGATGATATGGCCTGGGAAGATCACAGGCTAGACCCCCCTTCTTTCTAAAGAAGGGAGCCACCGGAGAGAACTCATTACTTTAGTGCATCTGGGTTAATTAGCTCAGTCCCTCCTCAAGACTCACAGGAAAAAACACACCACAATTCCTCACTTACAGATGTGGCCAAATGCAAAATATGGGAAAATGTCCTTAAGAAATTATTCGAAAGCAATGATGCTACAATGTTAGCTATAATGTTGTATATAAATATCATTTAAATTTACTGTGACCTTACATCAGCCCACTACTTTTATTTTTTAAACTACCCATTTTGGGCAGGGTGTGTAATATGTTGTTTATAATTTGATAATATCTACGTAATTTCATAATATCATTCCTCAGTTAGCCAATAAACTCCAAATTTGAAAGCAAGTGGTTTTGATGGTGTGGAGCACATATCTGTAAGTTAGGGGACCAGTTTTGGCTTGATATCGCCCCTTTTTCATCCTGTGGCCATTAATCCCAGTATGTAACTTTAACACATTCCATCCCGATGTCCAACCCATCGGCCCAAGGTAATGATGGGGATGGAGTCTATAGGCAACACAGCTAGCGTCAGGCCAACATGTTGTAGGTGGCTACAGGGACAGTCATCTAGCCTGCAGGGAAAACAAGACCCTGATTGTCTTGGGTCTCATTTCAGGCTGTCTTTCTGTCTCTTTGCGTGTTCTTCAAAGGAAACACAACCGAGCGTGATCTGAGCAGCGGCATGTGCTAGTGTTTGAACTAAGGATTAGTTTGGTGTAATCTGTGGTTTTACTGCTGATTAATATGCACTGACGATGGGATCAGTAATCTGGTAATCTTTAATCTCTTCTGTTGACAGGAGGTAGGACTTTTAGTTTAGAGGGTTTACTTTCAGGAAACCCCAACATATCCCTTCCTCATTAGTATGAAAAGAAATAAAGAAAGGTTCCTGACATGTAAGGAAGACATAAGTAGAAAAATTAAGTCTTCAATCTTATCTTCTTGCTGACTCTGTGCATAAGTGATATTTGAATGCTTTTTGAGTACATTGCAAAGCCTATCAAAATGAGGGAATATTCAGCTGTTAAGAGGTCGTTAGATAACAGAAATTGCCACATTTCATGGATAATGCCATTGCTTTCGAAAAAGGAACAGTGCCAGAATGCTACGGGATTTCAATTTTGACTTGAGAAATTAGAACACCAGATTGCCATTTTCGAATGTGTTTCTTTACCTATGATGCATTGCATTCCAAAAAGCAAAGAAATGTGATGTGTTAACCCCTTTGGTGATGTATTAAAACGTGCGAGGATGTCACTTAAAGCAGTGGCGCCAGTAATTGTCGCTCCAAATGTTAATAATATTTCCGATCTCGGTTGCTTTTAAAGGCTCCGTGACACCGATGTATAATGCGTTCTGAAATATAACAGTCTCGTCTAGGAATCCCCAAACGTACTGGCACCACACATAATGATTCACTTTAAATGACTCGGTCAGACTTTTCACCTATGTAAATAGTACACTCTGAGATGACTCTAATACAGGATAAGAGGGGGAAATTGCCATCATATTATACCCCTCCATCAGAGAGACCTGGACCCGGATAGTGGAACCACTTTGGTTGTGGGTGATTACCAGAGCTCTGATTGGTCAGAGCAGTCTGAAGGTGGTGGTGGTGGGGGGGGGGGCATTACAGGGGAATGGGGGGGAATCCTGTTTGAACTGCTGATGATGAGTGTGTCGCTGTGTAGCTAATGCTCTCCATCTCAGCTAAGTAATATCTGTTAAACTCACTCGTTTTCAGAAATGTTAGGTCTGGTACTAGATTCAAACAGGTGGATTGCAGTCATTCATGTGGCTCAGGATTTAGACATAATAAAAAGCACTATATTTTATCCTTATTATGCCGTGGTGAAGATATGACATAGCACTGTTCATTTCTAATGCCTTATCATATCTAGCCTTATTTACTTAGGCTAGATGTGCTAATTCTTATTTTTTACCCGTTTCAAACACATTTTTAGAACATTTCACGCTAATAGTCTCATCGATGTTTGATATTTGTGTCAATGTTCCTGCATATGTTTAAAACATTTAATTATCAAATAAACTGATGCAGAATAATGATGTAAATGAATCCTTTTCTGTTGAACTTTTAAAATGTTCCACTGCACCTAGATCCTCAAGGAGATCTACTTCATTCAGTTAGAATCCTGTCCATACCAAGGATTCCTATGCAGTGCATTTACTTTAAATTAAACAGCACTTCTGGGTAAGGCTTTATGTATTTATTGTTCAGTATATGGATTCTGACTTGCAGCATATTTTAAACGGTTTGTTCTTGCATGTAATCTATTTGTCATGCTTGCTCAATGAATTAATTTAAAACCAAGTGGTTGCCAGTTGTAATATTGCACCGTATTCTTCATGCTACTGTGAAAACTGGCAAACATTAATATCCCAGTGAATACACTGTTTAGATTATATTTATAAACAATATTTGTCTGGTGCTTATTTTCATTTAAGGAAACATTACACTTTTTCACTGGCTCATTTCTTTTAATTGCAGGCTGTTATGATAGCAGAAAGCCATTAGATGTCAGAAGCCTTTTTATCTTCAAATGAGCCATTTAAATGTCATTAAATAGACAAACATTAACTGTTTACATCCATTTTCTCAATTGTTATTTCTCTCAAAAAAGAATTACTAGTATTTTTCCTGTCAGAGTACTAGCAAATATCCCATTTAAAATGTTGTTAGGACACACCAATGCTGGATGGTTTTATCATGCAATTCAGTTTTATTCATCTGGTATAAACAGTTCACATGATAATTAGGCTCCCATCTATTTTGCTGAATACCAAAAATATCAACCATTTATACTCTATTGTATACTGGCATTTATTTTTTAGATTAAATGTAAGGCTATTATATATGATACAATTACCTATACTCAAAATATATATATATATATATATATATATATATATATATATATATATATATATATGAGATATATAGAGTAGTATTATGTATAAAATAGGTAAAATGGCTAATAGCTATTTTTTAATGCTTATATATATTAATTAATTGATTGAACATTATAAATTATAGGCCATTATAGAGGAATTAATTGTGGGGATTAATTGGAGGAAGGCAAATTTATGCTATACATTTACAGTATTCATGTCTCTATGGTTATGGTTGCCGAGGCATGGAAAAAAGCTAAAGGGAGAAATGACATTCAAAGCAAAGCCATTTTATAATGACAGGATTGAGCGGAGCCCAAGAGAAATGGAGAGAGAGAAATGGAGAGAGAGAGGAGATAGTGCTGGGATCTGAGGCAGGGCATACAGTGGAAGCTCTCTCTCTTTCTCTCTCTCTCTCTCTCTCTCTCTCTCTCTGCTTGAGTGTCAGTGACATGGTTAGATGAGCCATGAGCAGCACTTACAGTATGGCGCTGGTAATTTAGGAAATTTTTATTGTAGAGTTTGTCTCTCCTGAAATGACAACGCTACTGTCTTTGTGTAGCCGTGTGTAATTTTGTTGTTTCCCACTCTGTGATTGAGCTGAAATAAAGGCAGCCTCTCTCCCTTTTCTCTCTGCATCTCTCTCTCACTTCCTCTCTCTCTCTTCGTCTTTCTCCGTCTCTCTCTCCCTCACCCTCTCTCTCTCACTTGGAGGCAATTGCAGCTGCTTCAGCTTTACTCTGTATTTCTCCTTTTCATATGGAAGGGGTAGCACTGTATCAGTTCAAAGAACAGCTGAATTGGCCTCTCCACACATCTTAGTTAAAATGCTAAAGAGCTATATGATTCCCTTGGCCGTGGAGATAATAGTGAGTGAATACATTGCGTATTTGTTATATAATATCTTTTATATTAGAATTAAATATGAAGCTGATACCATTACCATATTTATACGAATTTAATGATTAATTAATCATGAGTTGATCAAATTTGCTGGTGCTTCAACGCATAAATTAACTATTTAAAAATAACATGCTCCCCTCTTCCTAGAAACATGCAGATGATGAGTTACATGACATGGCAGCACCAGACTGTCACGGACCCTGCTCAAGGTTTTTTAAAAGGCTGCAACAAATAGCTTTCCTGTTTACCATGGAGACCGCGGGGCCTGTGTTCTTGGTTTCTCTGGTAACCGAAGCCTTTCTCTATTGGTTTAGCTACTGAACTCCCTGCTAGAGACAAAAGGAGGGTCCTGCATTGGTAATTTCTTATCACCATATCCCATTAAGCCCAGGGTTTTTAACTGCAGCCCACACAAATGTAAAGGGAAATTATTCACATGCAGTCTCCCAACCCTTCTGAGTAGAGGGGAGTAGAGGGGAGTAGAGGGGAGTAGAGGGGAGTAGAGGGGAAAATACGGTATTTAGAGATATTACAATAGTGACTGTAACAATGGTGGCAGAGCGCCCGTGGAGAGAGGAACTGTGTAGAATCCAGGGACATACACCCGACAACCACCCCCGACAAAAACACAATGTTTAAAAGGATTTCAGTTTGCTAAACGGGTAAACCAATCTCCTGATTAAATAAAATAATTGTTACTGGGAAAAGAAAATCAATCCGTTTGTTTTACACATGCATTGGGGAGAATGTGGTTGTGTTAAATTAACTCTTGAACATGTGGTAAAAATAAATACGCCAGAATATTGTTATGGGCAGAACTAAATCTACCAAATCACCAATGCTGCTCACGGAGCGCTGTAGGATGTGCGAGCTTTCATTCCATCCCAGTACTAAGGCATCAGGTTTAACTAATCATTTACTCAACAAGACCTTGTTTAACTGAATCAGGACATAAGTCTGCCTGTTGATGTAGCTCACCAGGACCAGGTATCATAATGACTGATACTCGTTCTGGTTAGTGTTCCCCTTTAAGACATTACCTTCATCTCAGAGTTAAGCCACTGGATGTCACTGTGTTCTGTGGGCCTGAAGGAAAGCACAGAGCCACTGATTCTGTGTTACAAGTACCACAAGAGTTACATGCAGACTTTCCCAATAGTCCATCAAGTTAAATGATCTAGCTAGGCAAACATAGATTCCATCACAAAAAAAAATTTTTTTTTTAAATCCTTAATCATCAGTGCTCTCCTGGAATAGAACACACAGGTCTCTCTCAATGCAATACAACACCTAAAATCTGGAATCTGAGAGATGTGTTTGGTCTTTATATGCTTTGCTCGATGTGTTTCCTGGCAAAACCTCTCAACAACAGGCAGTGTGCCATGTGTAATTAACATCTGGTACTCCTTGAAACTTCTGTCAACAGAAAAAAAATTTGAGTAAAATAACGAGATTATAATGTCCTCCCTAACCCTCACATACACACACTGTCAGCCACAAACCCGACCCAGCCGCTACTGAATAATAAGACATTCATGTCATTGTTCGAATCTTCCTTTCCTCTTGGGCTCACTGAGAGTTACCCTTTTTAAAATGTAGTCTGAATGTCATCTACAGCAAACCGATGACACACCTCAGTCACACATACATACGCATGCAGGTCACACCCTGGGCGAGAGGGGCTGTGAATAAACTAAGTGTAGAACCACAGATTGGGCCATACTGCTATTGGTGTAGACCAGACTATATGATGCTCTGAATAACTCTGAGGCAGGTCACCTTATTCTCTCCCAATTTTAGTTTCCAGAAACCAAGTTAGGGTTTTATTAGTGACAGAATAAGGGCAGGTATAGCATAAAACCAACACAATGAAACGCAACATGTTTCAGTTCAGGTGGAGGGAAAGCTTTTTACTGCTGACCTCATCCTTACCATAAAATATCATATCATGCAAGAAATAAACCTATAACCAACCACTCATTCCCAACTGCATCTTCCTCTGCTTGGCCCGAAGAAATACACAGCGTTTAAAGAAATCAATCAGTCAATCAAGCAATCAGCCAATCAAAACTTTGAATCAATCGTTCAACTATCAACGTTTTTTCTTTCGTTTGTTTTTACCAAGGAAGCATCTGATCAAGGCTCTGGTCACCAATGCAACACACACACGCACACATGCTCTCTCATCTTTTATTACACATGTAGCATGTAGAAACACCCAGCACACTCTCCCTCCTGTTCCCCTCACACGCTCGCACGCACGCGTGCACACTTTAGCCATAAGTGCACAGCGATTAGCCCATGAGGGGCTGTGTTTACCTCGAATCACAAATCAGCTTTCCTAGGCAAATTGAGACGTATAGGTGTCACCCCCATTGAAAGTGAATGACTGGCGGAGAATGACGGAGACCGCGCGAGCATGTAAATCAGGCCTGACGGCACAGTGGAGTGAACAGACGGAGCGGCGTAATCAGTTGGGGGAGGGGGGGGGGCAACATCCAACAGGAATTATTGATCCAGAACCACCGTAATCCCCTTCACGTAACACAAGCAATTTCATGTAATACCTATAATAATGTTGCATTCAAACTCAAGTAGCCATCAAGGGACTTTGTATCTGATTCAGGAGGTGAGGGCCCAGGCACATCGCAAGGAGTGCATCGGGGCCAATAAAACATAGCCAGCTCCTTCTTTGTGTCGAGGGTTTTTATAAAGCTCGTTCCAGAGGGCCAATATAAGTTGACTATCAGGAGAAAATTGCTGTTGGGGACCTGTGTTTTGTGAGCGAGAGAGTATTTTATCACTCTGCAAATTATAGGGTTCTGGAGATTATGTTCAGTAGATGACGGATGAATGAAAAAGCTGCATTTTAGATTGCTGTTTTGTTACGGTGATAAACATAGTATTTCTCACAAAGTATTTCTCACCTTTGGCGTACGCATAATTGTGTTTGGGATGCCTGCTTTCTTGCGTCGCTCTGCGTGCGTGCGTGCGTGCTTGTGAGTGAGTGTGTGAACAGGGTTGGGGTGTGCTCCAGTGGTAATTACTACAGAGTAGATGTTGGCCCAGGACCTCTCACTCCTTCCCCCATCAACCAACCCCCCCCCCCCCCCCCCCCCCCCCCCCCCCCCCCCCCCCCC
>JACXGI010010058.1:18529-28655 GCA_016801175.1 Esox masquinongy | reverse complement strand
AAATTATTGTGGGTGCATTCAAAAGTGCATTCTGAAATGCAGAATGCCATCAAATGGTGACTCTGCACCCTTTCCTCCTCCTTGAGCCCATGTAAAAAATGGATCATGTATTAGGTTTGGGTCAATGTAAACTGTTGTTGCTGCAATTCACCTAGCTTTCACATTAACATGAAATTACACATAATGATCCTTTAAGATACATTTTTAATTAGACCAATTTTCAAATTATTTTAATTACTTGTTTTCATTGTACTGGAATATTAAAAATAATGAATACATTTTAAGGATTTTAAAATGAATTTACAGATGTATTTACAAATGAAAAACAGATGTTAACCAGAGGAGTAAAATACCTCTTGGATCAATCAGGGTTCAAATGCATGGGTATTTATACAGTAATTGTATATAGTAGGTGCTTTTCAAATATATAAGGTACTGCAAAAGATATTCTAATATTCAATTACATGTCTTCTCAAAGAAAATACGATTAAAACGCAAGATGCTAAATTATATTAATCGATTAAAATAAGACAAAGTATTTTAACTTAGGCCTGAGAACACTGCTATGAATAATTTTCTTTGTATTATAAATGTCATTAAATAATCTGCCAGGCACCTTCAGTGGGCTTCAGAAAATTATATAGAGAATATCATACTCAACCACTTCTTCTAGTGCATTACATACAAGCATTTTCAAAATACATGTTATATGAATCGCATTGTTCTGAACTGTCTTTAGAGAAGTACAAAAGTTACATATCCTAAGATATTACTATAACAGTGCCTAACTGAATATTTTCAATTCCACAGAAATAACGATACAATGACTGTTTCAGTATTAATATTTAAGTAAACAGTTCATATTAATATTATTTCAGTAGTGGTTAAAGAAATGTTCTGATGTAGTCAAACTGATGTAGTTCAGCTTAATCCAAAAGGACAACGTAGCATCATTATCTATGAACCTATTTCAATAAACCTAATGGAAAATTAAAACGTAATGGAAAATACAGAAACACTTACCGTTTGTGAACGTCCACGCCTCGTTGAAAGAAATAGGTCAGTAGCTTATAATGTCGCTCTTCTCTTGCTTTCCTATTAGTGTCCTTAATGTGTCGAATTTTAAAAACTGTGCGAAAATCATGATTTTATACCATCCCTTTATTCATTCTCGGCATTTCTCGAACTCTCTAAAAACACTGACCAATAACAGCGTTGCTTTCATGTCTGGTGACACAAAAATGTCTTTCCAGATTGTTCCTGTGGCGTCGAGAAGTAAATTACTCGCGCCGATTGTAAAACCAGAAGTTTCGTTACTGTAGTAGTCGCGAAATGTCTCCAACATTACATTGCGCTGATAAAAAGGATCGAAATCCATCATTGACCATTAACCATTTAAAATGGTTTATTACCGCAAAAAATGTTGTTTCCGGTCCATGTATGGAGTGGCCAATCGTTATTCTACCCTAAACAGGCAAACGAATCATTATTTTTTTTTACTTAACCTGCTTATCTTAACCGTTATCCTTTTTCGGTAAGGAAAACATTGACAGATTTCCGTATGTGTCGTTCCTCGTTCTTTACTCGGAAAACGGAAAACGAGCATAGTAAACGTAGGTGGGGAAAGGGGAGGGGCTGTGGAACATGTTTACAACAAGCGTGGTAATGTTTTATCTACAATTCCCGTGGGTCTCATCTCGTAATGCCCCTTGGAGCGTGGTGTGCTAGACTTAGATGTAAGAGACTGGGTAGCTAGCTACCTAGTGTACATTGTGTTTATTTCATTGAAGTCTACATAGTGTGGTTAACGCAGTCATTGAGATAATCTTCACTGGACATTGTGTACAAGTCAATTTTGTAGGTTGCATTGGATGTGTTACCAGCATATTATTATCTGGCCATCTAACTAAGGCTATCCAACGTGGGTTGATGTTTTTGTCTCTGAAATACACAAAGCCATGTACTTCTAAGCTACTAGTCATG
Organism: Esox masquinongy; assembly: GCA_016801175.1. Lineage (NCBI taxonomy): Eukaryota > Metazoa > Chordata > Actinopteri > Esociformes > Esocidae > Esox > Esox masquinongy. The sequence continues at coordinate 26,672 of JACXGI010010058.1, read as the reverse complement.
AATTTGTATTTGATGGATAGTTACTTGCATTGTATGTATGCACAGTTACTGGGCAAACCGCTAATATTCTGTATCAACATGCCTTGAATCATATAAACAAGCTCACATACACAGGAAATTCATGAGATCCTGAAAGGCTTTTACTTATTGGGCCTTTTCAGACAATTATAATTACAAGTTTTAGATGGAATAGAAAATCAACTGTAAGACCATGAGTTGGGCTGAAAAGATTTTGTCTTAATGCCCCATGTATGTTTAAGTAGAGCAACTAGTTCTGTTGTAGTCATCACATTGTTATTATTCATTAAGGCCACATAGGGGGTATTGAATGTAGAGGCACATAGCCTACTTAGTACATACAGACGACAAATTGAAGGGAAAACCTAAAGAAATCAAGGGTTCATGTACTGCAACCCTACCATACTGGGGGACTGAATGATACAATTAAGCAATTAACATCCTATCATGCTTTGTAGCATGTCTGTTGAATGAATGGTGTTCCATCCCTCCAGTAGATTTCCAGAGACTTGCAGAATCTATGCCAAGGTGCATTGAAGCTGTTCTGGTGTCTCGTGGTGGCCCATCACCTTAATGAGATACATTTTGTTTTTGTTTTAGATGGATGACAAATTACAGGAAAAACCTCTGTAATGAGGAGTTTATGCACTGCAACCCTACTATAATACCCTTCTCTGTGTTGTTCTCAACAGGCTGTTCTTCCTGAAAATCTGATCATATCCTGCATTGACATTCTCAGTCACCTGGGAAAGAGTTAATGAACCCTCTTTCAAAGTTTTCAAAGACTTATATCCTTTTCTGTTGCCAACTTGATCCAAAATCGAGGTTAACTGGGCCTGCACAGCATTTTTATACATGCCTCAGAGCCTGATAGGTTGTTAATTGTGTCAGTACACCTGTATGGAAGCATCTGCATTCATTATGTTCCTCCACACATTTGATCAGGTTTTTCCTTTAATTTGTCACCCGTCTGTATGTTCACTTATTTATTAAACAAAATGTAATACATTTATTCTTTCCATAAGCAAAACATCCATAAAACATTTTTAAATGAGCTTTATGTATTCTTTACAGTGAATTCAGAAGTTGAAGTAGAGAATTTTGTTTTCAAACGTTTATGTTGTTCAGATGTATCAAACCCTTTCAGGGACCATACGCTTCACAATTTTGTTGTAGCCCTGAACAGGCACTCCCAAATCCATAATCAAGAGCTTAATAATCAGCTGACAAATCTCTCAGACCAGGTTCCCTAAAGAAAATGAAGGGTTGAATAGTTGAACTTTTCTATTTGTAGTCAAATCAGACCCTTGCTCAAACTCTTCATAGGTATATCAGAAACTATCCACATGAAACAAGGATTCACTAGCAAACATCTACTCTACATTGAAAGAAATATAAATGCAAAATGTCAAGAGTTCATAACATGTTTATGACTTGATATCAGTGTCCAGAAATGTCCTATACAGACATAAAGTGCATCTCTATAAAATTGTGTGCAAATTTGTTTACATCCCTGTAAGGGAGCATATAGTTTGTGTTGCAAAACTTTTTTCAAACAAAAAATAAATGTTTGTTCATTCATATTCGCTTTATTAAAAGAAAAGTTGAAGACATGAAAATAATTGACAAAAACATGGACAAATAAAGTCCAGACAAATATATTTCACAGCATTGTACCTACATAATCCTAGTATGTAACACGACAGAACCATTGTTGTAGGTGTGTAGACTATGGTCGCTTCATGAGTTATAACTGATGTTGTACATGATTTTGATAGAGGTATGATGAGCACTGGGACGAAGACATAAAATAATTACATACAAATGTGTATAATGTCATTACATTTCTGAATGACACCTAATAAGACTATCTCCAGTCTTTAATAAAGGACTGAGGTCTGAATAATTATGAATGGTCAGTCAGTTACCAGTTTCTTACATTTTTTACTTGAAAATAATTAATTACTGTTAGTTTCAGCAGTATTGCATGGGCATGTGAAACCTTGGGAATTGTTGATATGGAAATCATGGAGTGAATTTACACTGTGGGTTTAATTCAATGGTTGACTTTGTCCTCTAAACAAGCAGAAATAGTTAAACCAGCAGTCAGTCTGTCAATGCTTTGGGACATCACTTGTACTTCTCAGGGGATTACCTGCATTTGAGTGGGGTAAAATATAACTGTTGCCCATACAGAAATTGAAATATGCTGCTTGAATAGATTAGATTCAACGTTGTCATTGAACAAGTACAGTACAACGAAATTCAGTTAGCATCTAACCCAGGCGTGTCAAACCGGTTCCACGGAGGGCCGGGTGTCTGCAGGTTTTAGTTTTTCCTTTAAATTGGTTCCCAGTTCAGACCTAAACAACCAGGTGAGGGTAGAAACTAACCAATTAGTGACCTAATTAATCAATCAAGTACAAGGAGAGAGCGAAAACCTGCAGACACTCAGCCCTCCGTGGAACCGGTTTGACACCTCTGATCTAACCAATAATAACTAGTCAAAAAAACTGATACTTAGATAACCAGTACATCTGCATATGTTCAACTAATTAATATTATCGAAACAAACGCTAAATCCAATCCTAATCAGTGATCACTTCATTAAAAGGAAAATGGATTGGATGCATGTTGAAGGTTATATGGTCACGACCCAGCTCTTAGATGGTGACAAGCAAGGGAGTTCACACATTAGCATTAAAGGAGTAACAAAAATGTTTATTAAAAAACAGTGTAAAACTACAAAGGAAAACAGACCTGTGTAGTGAGAAAGTAGACATATGAGTGGAGAAGCCTGGATGAGTGTAAAATGTGTTGAGGGGTGAACCTAATCAAAACACAATCAACCAAATCACAAAACAACATAGTCCTTGTGGGGGGAGAGAGAGCCAGGACTGGGCACCAGAAACGTTTATCTTCTAGTTGGTCCCAAACCCTGGTGCAACCTGTCAACGACCCAATCAGCTCCATCTGTCCCCAATCTGCAAATAAAAGCACAAACACAGAGAAGGAGGCAGACAGAGAGAGGGTGTAATAATATGACTGAGCTTGAGTTTTGACTACTGACCTGGTTCATTCGTGGGGAGCGGCATGTCCCAGGAGGTGTTTAAGGTGTGTTCTGGCAGTGAAGAAGGAGGGTATGGGATGGGACTCCCACAGCATAACATGGGTCATCTGGAGCTAGGAAGGGAAGGCATACTAAAATATATTAAAGAGGTTGCTGAAGTCATTGTATAGATGTCAGTATATTGCTAGACATCGTAGTGGTTAACATGTTGGGTCAGTTACCAAAAGGTTACTCGCCTCAACTGATCCTAGAAGTCATTCATGATAAGAGAATTTGTTAAATGACTAATGTGATGTTAATAGTGCATATTTGGCTAGTGTACTAGTGTTAGATTAGCATGTATAGTATGACTGACACATACTGGCTTTACATGTTTCTCAAATCATCTTGTCTGTCATTCATAGGGTGATCTCCAGCACTGAGTGTGTCTGAGGCCCTCTCCCATGTTTCCAGGGTTCTATTCTGCTGGCTTGTCTAGACCTGCAGCGCTCCTCTGCCAGCCTGACACTGAATGAACACACACACACAAAGTTAGAGCCTTCAGACTGAACAGATTACCTTAACTTTAACATACATACATCCTTTGCGTTTCATTCTCACCTGTTTAAGGGGCCAGTGGATTATGTCACCACTTCATCAACCACAGCATTACAGACCTTGAAGTAGTGAGGTTGTCTGTGTTTTAGGTCTCCATTTTTCCTTGCTGGGAATGGGGGGCATGGTACAGCTGTCAAAGGCATGGTGATGGTACATCTGGGAATCAGACTGGGGTAGAATACAACCTTGTTGTTTATACAGAGATTGAAATAGGCCTCTGCTGTCATTTAAAATACGTTACCAAACATATCTGAACTCTGCTTAGGTGAAACCTCTGTGTATTCTCGGCACATCCAAACCAATGATCGCTTTACTGAAAGTAACAGAAGGAGGCCTGTTCAAACTACCACTGATCACTTCAGTAAAACAAACAGAGGACATCTGCTTAAACCACTGATAATTTCAGAATAGGAACAGAAGAGGGATGCATGCTTAAAGTATTGGGATGGAACCTGTATTTTGACCACTGACCTGGTTCTGTCAGGTCCTGAATATTAAGACAGGGATGTGTTCATGGTGGATTCTGGCAATGCAGATGGAGGGTGTGGGTTGGGGACACAGGCCCAGGGATGAAGAACACCAGTCTCCTTAACTCCAGCACATTGTGCAAGTCATCTGTAACTGGGAAGCAGACAAGATTCTTTAAAGATTGTGTACATTTTGTATGGTGAATGTACAGCCAAAATACAAGTGTTGACCTTATTGTCCCAATACTTATAGAGGGAACTGTATTTCCTAGCTATAACACAAGCAATAGTTTTATTGCTACAGGCACTCATATTCCGACTGGTGCTAAAGCAGTTCACACGACAGCTATGCAGCCTGCTTCGCTATGCCACCGACTATCTGGCTATAGCAGATATTTAGCTAAATATTTATAATAGTGAAAGATGTTTCTATTGTGCTATAATTATTTATTATGGAGCCAGTTAGAACATATACGTTTTAAAACAAAAAAATAGCACGTTAGTTTCAAGCAAAACACATTTAAGCCAATGGGTTTTCCAACATACTGAAGCTTACTTTACCCTTCATGCTGGTTGCTAAAGTAAACAATGACCTGTCTTCCTCTATACTGTTGTACACACTAGTGGACCTATGCGCCCCAACAAAGTAACCACACACACTCAAAATGAATATCAAGAACATATCATCGCATATAAACATGTTGGCCTATATAACGTTCAAACTCTGTTATAAAACAAAAAAAATTACATTGACGTTGGCTATATAACAATTACTACTGTACCCATCCAGTTAAGGTTATGAGTTGTCTCAGATCAAATGGTCATGTCATTTACATGGCTAATCAGTTAGCTAATTAACGTAGCTAGCCATGCTCAGCTAGTTTAACATTATGACGTTACCTTGCTAAGCTAATTTTTTTTCCAGAAACAAACATTAGAACTTATTTGGCACTCACCTGACTGTATAGCTAGCAACCCTGCTAGGAATCTGTCCGTCCATACGTTGGCTCTTCAGCAATTCGAGCCCAGGGAGAGGTTAACTTAGCCAGGTAAAGTGCTGCCCTGCATGAAATAAATGAACGCACCCTATTCGACCGCCCCTCCCATTTACCCGCCTACGTTTACTATGCTCGTTTTCCGAGTAAAGAACGAGGAACGACACATGCGGAAATCTGTCAATGTTTCCTTAACGGAAAACGGATAACGAGCAGGTTCATCAAAAAATGATGATTCGTTTGCCTGTTTAGGGTAGAATAACGATTGGTCACTCCATACACGGACCGACCATCTAGGTCCGTGTATGGAGTGGCCAATCGTTATTATATCCTAAACAGGCAAACTATTTAATTTACTTAACCTGCTCGTTTACGGTGACATTGACAGATTTCCACGTGTCGTTCCCCGTTCTTTACTCGGGAAACGGAGAACGACACATGCGGAAATCTGTCAATGTTTCCTTAACGGAAAACGGATAACGAGCAGGTTAATCAAAAAATGATGATTCGTTTGCCTGTTTAGGGTAGAATAACGATTGGTCACTCCATACACGGACCGACCATCTAGGTCCGTGTATGGAGTGGCCAATCGTTATTTTATCCTAAACAGGCAAACTATTTAATTTACTTAACCTGCTCGTTTACGGTGACATTGAGATTTCCACGTGTCGTTCCCCGTTCTTTACTCGGGAAACGGAGAACGAGCAAAGTAAACGTGGGCGGGGAAATGGGAGGTGCGGTCGAACAGGGTGCGTTCATTTGTTTCTTGGAGTGCAGCGCTTTACTTGGATAACCTCTCCCTAGGCTCGAATTGCTGAAGATTTCAAGCAGGCTTGCTTGCTATAGAGTCAGGTGAGTGCCAAATAATTACTATAACTAGAAAGGTAATGTCATAATGTTATCCCACTTAACACGTTACGTAACCACGACCAACCGTGACGTTATGGATTGGTAATGGATTGGTAATGTCATGACATTAAATTCTCAAAACGTTGTGGCAACGTTATCCGAAGGTATTTGCATGACCATATAATTGGTCACCTTCCTTACCTCCTCAGCACGTCGCAGGAGCGTAATTACACAACGTACTGACAAGGTAACTACTTACGTACCGGTTTGGTAACGATCCTACATAACTCCAACGTTATCTGAAGGAAATTACTGACCACATAATTGGTAATCTTCCTTACCTGCTCAGGATGTAGCAGAAACGTAATTACAGGACGTGCTGACAATGTAACAACTTTCGTACCAGTTTGGTAACGATCTTACGTAACTACAACCGGGAAATATTAACTCATATTTTTGTTAGTACAATGTACTTTGTTACTACAACCACATATTCCAAATATTTCAAAGTTCACCTGAAGATCTTTAGAGTCACAAGAATTCCCCAATCACCGCAATTCAGACCAATTCAGATAGTTCTATATAATCTCCCACAACACAGACGGAATGCGTACACAAATTGTAAACTGTGCACGCGCAGGTGTGCCACAGCTCGAGCGTCCCGCCATTTATTGTTCGTTATAGTTTGTTATCCTAAATAGTCGTCAGAAGTTTACAGTATCTCAGCAGACATAACCGGTGGCTATAGCACGTTTATTTTACTCCAGTTTAAGATAATTCTGATTTATGTTCTGATTTAGTCATGTCTGTGAGTTTTCACCAGTACTCTTCTGCTACTGTGGTTAGCCTACATTAGTAGTTATTGCTATTTAGAAATATTATAATCATTGATGTTAATCATACTTTCCCTTTCTAATCTAGCAATTTTCCAATTAAGTTATTTTCTAATTTAGTCGTGTAGCCTACATTATAGTACTGTAATATACCTAGCTAACTACTGCAAGTAGCGCAAGTTTTCTTTTAAGGTACACCTGGCTAACTAGCTACTGCAGCTAGCAAACGGTACTGTACGACTACGTTAAACAAACATCAGTTTAGTTCGTTAAGCCGACATCATTTCTGGAGCACCGTCACCATTTCTGGACAAGGAATCGCAGGTAAGCGTATTTAACTTCTTTACAAAGCAGATAGATAACTATCTGTCATATAGCTAAAATCACTTTGGTACTTCCCATCGAATTGCAGTACTGTCTAGCAAACCAACTAACGTTAGCTCAAACGTTAGCAAGCTACAGTACAGTAAGTCAACTACTACCTAGCTTGGTTGGTAACTTTTTTTCAAACATAGATGAACATCGAGTCACCTCACAAATACTCAAATGTAAAGATTTTTACTATGAGTTCCACAAGTAATGATTCAACAAGATATTTGACAAAATTGTAAAAGTGATATAAATAAATTATGAACGAATTTAATCAAATGGTTGACACTGTTTTATACTGTTTTTAAACTGGTTTTCATTGTCCATGTCCAGGTGCAGCAACGGGTCCAACGGCAGAGGAAGGTGAAGATAGAATTGAAGACCACTCAGACTCATTTCTGACAACAAGGAAGAGTAAATTGTCCGTCTTTGCTTGTGTGATTGTACTTTGTCAGTTGGATAATATTGTTTGTTTCAATTTATTGTCAATTTTTTCTTATCTTCATGATTTCACAATTGTTCACCTTTTGAAAAGAAAAGAACCCAATGAAGAGTAAAGCATTCATATTGGCTTGTGTTCTTATATTTGAATTATTTGTAAAATGGCCAGTTTGATAATATTTCTAAATTTGATCAGTTGATAGCTGGAACAAAAATGTCAATGATTGGAGAAGGATAGAACTCTACTAGCGGAAAAAAATACTGTTCATCATAGCTATTGCCATTGAAGACCTACCGTTTCATTGGAGTTAACTAGATGAGATTTGCTACTTTATCCTTCCTGATGGTTATGAAGTCCCACACAGTTCTGATTTTAATTTCTGTGCTGTTGACCAACTTGGGAGTGTGAGGTGGGTGATAAATAAAATATTTTTTAAATTACATAAATGTTCTGGTTTGTTTGTAAATGTATATACTTTTTTGCTACATATGGGGCTCTTGTAT
>JACXGI010010058.1:0-18429 GCA_016801175.1 Esox masquinongy | reverse complement strand
GCTGTAAAACTAAACGTCGGTGTAGAACCCTTCCGAAATGTGTGGTGCACATTTAAGATTTCATTGAACAGTTGGTGCAGGTAAACACAAGGTTGGAGAAAACTGTCAAGATGTTAACTGGACAGAAATGAACTTAGCTGTACATATTCTAGCTGTACGTATGAATATAAAAAATGTAAGAGGATAAGGGCAATGAATGGTCAACTGGATAAGATGCCTGGGATTTGCGATTACCAACCGACAACCTTAGAAATACCACGTCAATTAGTTACGTTGTAGCGACAACAAGAAAACTTTCACTTTTCCGGTTGTGACAACGTAGCTGACAACATTGCTGCTACCTAATTTCGGTCGCCAGATGACGTCGTAACAACATTGTGACAACAGAAAATTGTTAGCCGGGATACTAGCCAACTAATTTTAACTGATAGCTGCGCATAGCTAGCTGGTGATGGGCAGAACGATGCTTTCCGAAACACAGAGACAATCGAAACATTTGTGTTGAGGCTTTACGAAACGCTCTAAACATTTACTTGACATTGACATCTGCCGGTGAGAAATAAAAATCAGATGTTCAGTGTCCATAGAGACGCATTTTCCCACATTAACAGAACGTATTTCGTGGCTCAACAGTTTGGCGTGTGTGCTACTTGAAAAGTGAAAGTAAAATATGGGGTTCGTATCCCTCTTGCCTCCAGTTTGCTTTTCATTTAACCATTCCTCCATCATAATGTTTTGGATGATAAAGGCGTGTGGGTGAGAAGGGTTTCATTACTATTACTTTTGCACTAAATGAGACATTATTTGAACAACAATAAAGATTGCTAAAAATAACCCTGAAGATCAGCGGGATTCGAACTAGGGTGGCGTTGGTCAATAAACAGTGACGCTACTTACTACACCACTAATGAAAGTCTGATGGGAAACGTTTCAACTGCAATTGCTAAATAGAGCTCGGTGTTTGAAAGTGTTGACACCGATCGACAGGGCGCTCAGAGAATTGTGGAAACATGTGCTTCGCAACAAGCACTTTAAAACAACTTTCTACTAACCAGAATAATTTTAAACAATTGGCACACAGCTAACGCTCACAATCTCTCATTCCACACATTTTTCTCTTGCAACAAATTGACACAATTCACTGAAAGTTGATGGTATTGCCACAAAGTTCAAAGCCTGAGGCAGTCAAGTCTCGGACACTCAATTGACACTTGGTGGGTTCGTTAAATATCATGTGACAGTGTTTCGACACCTGCAGTCAGTTGACCAGAAATGTTTCGGGACATCGTTCAGATTCAGTGAGTGTCGGATGGGTGTAGAAAAGCTCGGAACAGTATCGAGCGTGTGTGCATAGCAGCCCATCACTACTCGAGACATTGTTCTGATGAAGTGAGTATCGAAAGATCTGGAACAGCCCATCACTACTTTTCAAAAAGCTTTTTTAAAACAATGCATCCATTATAAGGATTTGGATGATAAAGTCAGAGCCATAGGATGCTCTAAATGAAATGAATAATTTAAAAACAATAAATAGTAAAGTTTCATTTTGGGAGTAAATAACCAGGAATTGAACTCGTGTATTTCCACAGGATTGTCTGGGACACTAGCTGTTGAGCCACCGCTGATCTTGCCTAATGGCAAATGTAGCCAATTGAAATTGGTAATAAGGTGTTCAGTAAAGGCTGCAATGCCTACTGAAATTGTTACTACCAAAGATGATTGAACATTTCTATGGTTACTACCAACTATGCTTACATCCAACAGAGTGAAGCTACTCATTCAAATTTGTTGGTATTACACTTGGTTATCAAAACTTGAGTCAGTAAATTGTTTGTGACATGACTACACTGGTTCCATTCAATAACACGTGACATTGTTTTGACACCTGGCATCACGTGACGATAGGTTTTCAGAACAGCGGGGTATACTACGGAGTTCAACCTACTCAGATTTAACTCAGATTATCAAGAAAAGTCAAGGTTGACAAACTCTGATTTTCTGATGTTCTGTATATAGCCTAGGCCCAGCCTATGCATATTAAAAATAGACCAAGTATTTTTTGCTAATTACTTGCGATCGCATAAAAAGCATACTTGATCTTAAGAACGCTTAAATGGCCAGGGAACACAACAAATGCATCAAGCAGTTTAGTGAGAGCTACCACCTTGCGAACTGCAAGGCATAGCCTACAGTATTCTCGCTCAGATGTTCAGCACCACAGATGGAATACATGAAATGTCCACTGGCAAAATATCACAAAGCACGACACACCGCTCGACATGAGCGCATTACTCCGGCGAGTGGCACTGGAGACGTCTGGCCCTAGAAGCCGGCAAAGATACCGAATTCCCTCAGATGAGAATCAATATCTTTATTAGAAAACACAATCGGGGTGAACTAAAAGTGTTACACGGTCTTTAAACACCCTCGCCCTGCGGAGTGAGCCTCTCGCAATCCGTGCGGCAATGTCGATTGGGTCTTCCAGATGTGCCGGTCTTTTTGTGGGCGGAAGGGCGGTGCTTACGTTGGGTAACATCGAGTTAACCATGAAGATAACCTGTTCGGAGCGGTTTAGAGATGCAGCGTAAATTGCCATGGCAGCATACCCCGGGTAAAACGTATTTACCTTTCATAATACGGGTTAATCGGTAAGTTACACCCGACGTCACTAAGTTACTCCTGAAGTTACCTCGATAAGCCAGTTACCTCGCTTCGTAGTATACCCCTCTGTTCTCACTATCATTTGCACCAAAACAGGTGACTTTGGCCCAAACCCAATGTCCACACTCACAGACTCACGGACTTTGAAGCGCGTTTTCGCTAAGTCTGTGGGCTTAGGGTTGTCACACTGTCAAATCGTCAAGTGCGCAAGGGCTCTTTCGCAGACATTTTGAGCCCTTTATGCACCCTTTACGTAAGTCCGCATTTCTGCAGACTTTGCCTGAGGGAACTGCCCCCAGTTCATCCCTTACAGAAAAAACATGTGAAAATTCAATTTTCACATGTGAAATATTCATTATCACATGTGAAATTCGCATTTTCACATTAAATTGTCATTTTTCACATGTCGAGGTAAATAATCACATGTGTAATCAAAGATTTCACATTTAAAAACTTTTTTTTACATGTTGAGCTCAGTCTATCACATGTGGAAAAAAAATGGCAAATGTGAAATCAATTCCTCACATGTGCAACTGTATTCTCACATGTGGAATTATTCTTTCACCTGTGAAATATATTTTTCACATTTAGCTAGGTACATAACATGTCAAAGCCAAAATGGCACATGTGAAAACAATTGTTCAGTATTTTCATGTTAACTTAAAATATTCTACAAAAGTAAAATGTCACATGTCCAAGTTTGATTTTCATACACTGAGCTCGATTTTATCACATGTGAAAGTAAACATTGCACATACAATATGAATACTAAAGATAGCAGGTGAGAATGATTTATTGTAATTTTTTCACATTTATCATGGTCCAAATCTGCTGTATACACATTCCACACCTGTGTTTATGTGCAATATCAAATATTTCTTAATATTTGATATTAAGAAATATGTAATTACAAATATATTACAGTTGGACCTTAAGCAATGGAGTAACCCAACTTAAAATGGTGTGCATTCATGAGGGATGACAGAGTAAATCGATGTAAGAATAATTTGCAACAGAGAATGAATAAACACCTTCCCTCGCACTACTAAAACAGTGCTTTATTGATAGTGAAATGGTTGTCACTAATGCTGGACAGCAGGTGAGGTTGTATATTCGCAGTTAGCAGTCAAATGCAACGTGTTGTATACTTTCAACAGCCCCAATTGACATTTGAAACACCTATACTGTTCATCAGCATTTTATTGGACTCATCATGTACTGAACACATTGAGATATCTGTTTTAAAATAATTTATTTTATCATAAAGATGCCATGAAGATGCGACCAAGGTATATTACATTTAAAGTAAGCTCAATAATCTATGAAGATGATATATTAATTTCATAATAGACATATCCAAGTAAAATGGGCAACTACCTAAATAGTACTGCAAATGCAATTTACATGTGTATAAGTACTAAAATAACAAAGATTATCCATTCTATAAATTACATTACACATATCACACACATGGTCAGTGGTATCTAGTTCTTCCTCAAAAAATACATTGGGAGAAAACAACAAATTTTCTAACTAAAAACATTTCTTGAAGAACAACGCTGTTAATCTCGTTCAAAGCTGTTTGGTAACAGGCAGATAATATGCTCGGATTCTGCTTTATATACAATGAATTTATCTTTTAGGTCTTTGACCATTACTGCCACAACGTTTGTTGTATCAATATTTTCAACAGCAAAAATGTGTTTCATAACTGAAGTAGTTCGTAAATTGGCAGGACGTGTAATGGACCTCAATCTTGATGTCTGTATTGTATTAAGAAGACAAACTGTGTGCTGATATCCATTCACTGTTTTTACAAAGACAAATGATTGTATCTGTCCTGCTCCACCACTGCATAACTTAACTGTGGAATTATTTCTTTTTTTTGATCTACCATAGCTCTGACTATGATAAACCGGACTCTCAACAATAGCTTCATGATAAAAGAGAGCATATTCTTCTACTTTTGAATTTAGAAGACTCTCAGTAGAGTATCTCTGATAGAGATCCATTGGCCGTCTCTCTACACTACCAAGAAGAACACAATTGTCATGTCTAAATGCTCGTTTTGCAGCACAATATCCTTTAAGTAAGTAACAGAAAAAACGGTTTACTACATCTGGTGCATTTTTCATTGTTATCATACCCATTTGTTCTATGTTCCTTAGCAAGAGGAATGATGTCAAGATCTGTAGAGGTACTGCCTGTGTTCCATTGAACAATTTCAGTAAGACACCATTGCAGGACTCAAAACTATACGCTGAATAGCACCAAAGCGGACCCCAGTTTCTAACTGTGTCAGGTAAATGTAGTAACTGATGAACATTGTAGGTCATGTGACATGTACCATAAAGGATCTCAAAATCCTGGACAAACTTGTTGATACCTTGTGTGGCATAAAACAGGTCAATTTGTGAAATTGATGACTGCTGCATAATGTAAGCAGCATTGCACAGTAGTAAAAAGTGGAAAAAATATGCAGTTGGTAAGAAAGACTGCAGGACAATGGCCCCATAAAACAGTAAAACAGCTCTCCACTCTGAGGCCTTCCAAAATGCTCGATGACATAACGATCTAGGTGCTCGTGTGATGTTCAATGGAGGCTTGATGTGCAGAAGCATGTTATCAATTTGCTTCATCTTTGTCCCCATATACCATGGTTTTTCATGGTGACAACTATCAAACCACAATGTAGCTAGCTGCCGCATAACGCCAAGATCCAGGCAGTGCATCGGATCAACAATAAAGCCATTCACAAGATTGAAGTGAGGGATTAGCATGAGTGGAGTGGGTCCTTTAACTCCAAAGGTGTGCAGTTCACCAACACTAGCTCTTCTTGCGAGATTAATCATGTCATTGTGTTCACGGACTGGAATTGTCTCTTCCTGTTTTGGATAAACTTGGACTAGTCCCTTCCCTTTCTCCACTCTTCTCCCAGGGTGTAGGCAGCAGTTGCACCCATACTTCCCATTAAACTGTTTGATGTTCTGCAGCATTGCTCTAGCTACACTGTCACAGCAACAAATGAAGCAATAGACATACGAGAGAATTGTACTTTGTCCATTTAAACACCAGCGAAAACCTGATTCTCCAAGATGTTTCAATTCATTTGTGAACGGTTTGAGAAAAGAGGACATGTTGGGCTTCTTATGACCAAACCACAACCCAGACATAAAGGTGTGTTTCTTTCTTTCTGTTGAGGGGAGTTCATTGATTAATGAAAGAATTGGCCATATTGCGAAGGTTGACGACTTAAAAATTGGGACACCATCAGAGTTCATTGTCAAACTGAAGGAGAATTCCTGTTTTAGGTTGGTTTCTTCAAAATTAGCTTTATACATCTTACCATCAAAAATGTCATCGATACTTGTATGTGGTGTGCGATTATGGCGGTAACGTAGGTGTTCTCCTAGTTTCATTGTTTCTAGCACATGCCTCAGTTGGGGGATGAGGGGTAGTGTGAAAAAGAAACTCCCCATTTTTGTTGAGCTGACTTGGGCACCATGTAACACCACATCCTGCACATACATTATTGACCAAAATATGAAGACAATCGGGACAGTAATGGTTCACAACAAATGTTCTGTGAGAGAAGAACTTCTTAAAAAGATATTTAGTTGGGGGTAGCAGAGAATCTTCTGGTAAAAGAAAAACAAGCATTTGTAGCAGATGGCTTAGAGCATCTTGGGCAAGTCCAGTTGTAGCAACAAATGCCATGATTAGGAGAACGGCCTGTCCAAGGGACAATTGCTCCACGGTACAATGGGTTTTTCCAGTTCTTGAAGGTATTCTGTAAAGAAAAAAACCATAAGACAACAATCATGTGGGTGCTACACTATACTACTACTGTATACAGTGGGGCAAAAAAGTATTTAGTCAGCCACCAATTGTGCAAGTTCTCCCACTGAAAAAGATGAGAGAGGCCTGTAATTGTCATCATAGGTACACTTCAACTATGAGAGAAAAAAAATCCAGAAAATCACATTGTTGGATTTTTAATGAATTTATTGGTAAATTCCTCGGTAAAATAAGTATTTGGTCACCTACAAACAAGCAAGATTTCTGGCTCTCACAGACTTGTAACTTCTTCTTTAAGAGGCTCCTCCGTCATCCACTCGTTACCTGTATTAATGGCACCTGTTTGAACTTATCAGAATAAAAGACACCTGTCCACAACCTCAAAAAGTCACACTCCAAACTCCACTATGTCCAAGCCTAAAGAGCTGTCAAAGGACACCAGAAACAAAATTGTAGACCTGCACCAGGCTGGGAAGACTTAATCTGCAAAAGGTAAGCATCTTGGTGTGAAGAAATCTGTGGGAGCAATTATAAGAAAATGGAAGACATACAAGACCACTGATAATCTCCCTCGATCCGGGGCTCCACGCAAGATCTCACCCCGTGGTGTCAAAATGATCACAAGAACGGTGAGCAAAAATCCCAAAACCACACGGGGGGACCTAGTGAATGATCTGCAGAGAGCTGGGACCAAAGTAACAAAGGCTACCATCAGTAACACACTACGCCGCCAGGGACTCAAATCCTGCAGTGACAGACGTGTCCCCCTGCTTAAGCCAGTACATGTCCAGGCCCGTCTGAGGTTTGCTAGAGAGCATTTGGATGATCCAGAAGAGGATTGGGAGAATGTCATTTGGTCAGATGAAACCAAAATAGAACTTTTTGGTAAAAACTCAACTCGTCGTGTTTGGAGGAGAAAGAATGCTGAGTTGCATCCAAAGAACACCATACCTACTGTGAAGCATGGGGGTGGAAACATCATGCTTTAGGGCTGTTTTTCTGCAAAGGGACCAGGACGACTGATCCGTATAAAGGAAAGAATGAATGTATCGTGAGATTTTGAGTGAAAACCTCCTTCCATCAGCAAGGGCATTGAAGATGAAACGTGGCTGGGTCTTTCAGCATGACAATGATCCCAAACACACCGCCCGGGCAACGAAGGACTGGCTTCGTAAGAAGCATTTCAAGGTCCTGGAGTGGCCTAGCCAGTCACCAGATCTCAACCCCATAGAAAATCTTTGGAGGGAGTTGAAAGTCTGTATTGCCCAGCGACAGCCCCAAAACATCACTGCTCTAGAGGAGATCTGCATGGAGGAATGGGCCAAAATACCAGCAACAGTGTGTGAAAACCTTGTGAAGACTTACAGAAAAAGTTTGACCTCTGTTATTGCCAACAAAGGGTATATAACAAAGTATTGAGATGAACTTCCACCATAATTTACCAATAAATTCATTAAAAATCCTACAATGTGATTTTCTGGATTTATTTTTCTCATTTTGTCTCTCATAGTTGAAGTGTACCTATGATGAAAATTACAGGCCTCTCTCATCTTTTTAAGTGGGAGAACTTGCACAATTGGTGGCTGACTAAATACTTTTTTTGCCCCACTCTGTATGGTGAGACTACCACCATAAAAGTAAACATGTATGATTAGTTTAAGTTCTTCTCTATAGGGAGTATTGATTAAAAATAAGAACTGGTTCTTAATTGACTTTCCTGCATAAATAAAAGTTATGGCAATGTTGGCAATGTTGAAATCAAATAAAATCCATGCCATGTACCAAAACCCAATATGATAATTGGTTTTGGATCAGTTCCAACTTCCAACGTTATCGATAATCTGGGCGTTAGTTGACATAAACTGCTTTATTCAGCTATGGTGCTGCACAATGTAATATATTAATATTATATTGGGATATTGCAGCATTAATAATGTATTACAACCTGTTAAAAAATAACAAGTGTGCAAATGTGTTGATAAAATTGCTTCTTATTAGGAAAAATGTGCTTGCACAATGAAGCAATGAAATTAGCACTTTGGCTACTTTTAGGGATGTGTATCTCTCCTTTCATGCTACATCGGCATCGGTTTGGGGTCTTGGACTGATGCATCAGTCGTGGACTGATGCACTCACATATTAAACATTTGAAACAGGGACCGACCCGTATCAGTGAATCGTTATGTCCTATATTTGTATGGTCCTAATACATGTTTAATACCATTAGTGAACGATTTGTTCATTTTGAACAACTTAATACTGACAGAAGAATTACGATTTGTTGTTGTGACAGTTGTTAGTTTGAATGACCATATGAATATATTACCTCATTCATATCTTCCTCCTCTTCATTTTCATGGCCTTCATCTGGATTCTCCTCACTCTCAGAAATATCCTGAACACAATCAAATATCGATAGTGGTTAGGCAAATTCAACTTTATCAATTGTTTACAAAAGAACATATCCACACAAATCCCCTAAAAGTTATTTGATTTTAAATGTAAACATGGTTGCTATAGACTGCACATACACTGCGTGCACAATTATTAGGCAAGTGAGTATTCTGATTGTATTATTATTTCTATGCACATTTTCCAACTCCAAACCATATAAACTTGAATGCTCATTGGATTGAATCATTTTCAGGTGATACATATTTGTATAATGAGGGAGGGTGTGGTGAAAGTGAGTTACACATTATATCAAGGTGTGCATAATTATTAGGCAGCTTCATGACCTCAGGCAAAATGGGACAAAAAAGAGATTTAACTGACACTGAGAAGTCAAAAATTGTGAAATGCTTTTACAACACTGTTGAATTCAACACTGTTGAAGAAGCTAAACTATTAATGTGTGGCCACGAGACAATCAAATGTTTTGTTGCGAATAGTCAACTGGGGCGCAATAAATGCATGGAGAAAAAAATATGCAGATTAACTGCTAAAGACTTGAAAAGAATTACACATGGAGCTCACTAATGGACACACAGCACCAATTCAGTCAGGCGCCAGCCAGGTGGAGGAGGGGTACTGGTATGGGCTGCTATCATTAAGGATGAGGTAGTTGCCCCTTTTTGGGTTGAATATGGACTGAAACTCAACTCCCATACCTACTGCCAGTTTCTGGAAGATACTTTCTTCAAGCAGTGGTACGGGAAGAATTCCTCAGCATTCAAGAAGGTCATGATCTTCATGCAGGACAATGCTCCATCACATGCATCCAAGTACTCCACTGTTGGCTAGCAAGCAAGGGCCTCAAAGATGCCCGAATAATGACCTGGCCCCCTTCCTCAACTGACTTAAACCCTATTGAGAATTTGTGGGCCCCTTCTCAAACGTGAGATTTACAGTCAGGGAAGACAATACACATCTTTGAACAACATTTGGGAGGCTGTGGTTGCTGCTTTAGCGAAAGTTGATTGTGAACAAATCAAGAAACTGACAGACTCCATGGATGGAAGGCTCATGGCAGTTATTGAAAAGACGGGTGGCTATATTGGTCACTGAATATTATTGAAAAGACACACATTTTAATTAATTGTCATTTTGTGTTACTTATTATTTACACTTTAAAAATGTTGAATAAACAAGGGAGTCGGGAGAAATTATTTTTGTAATTTAGTTGCCTAATAATTCTGCACACCAATTGTTGCCTAATAATTGTACACACACATATATTCCCCTGAGAAAATTCAAAACTAACTTTTCCTTTCTTTAACATTCATGTTTGCGGTTCAATTATATTTGACATAAAGCATTGTGATTGTTCAACAAAATAAATCTTGAGAAATACGATGTGCCTAATAATTGTGCATGCAGTATAGTAATGGGATGAGCTAATTGAATTTCAATTTTTTTTATTCATATCCACATATTACCTCATTCATATCTTCCTCCTCTTCATTGTCAGGGTCCTCATCTTGATTCTCTTGACTCACCGTAGAACTCTGAACCCAGGCAAACATGGACAGTGGTTAAGCAAATTCAACTATATTCATTTTTATGAAAATAAATACAGACAGATCCTTCTCAAAAGTGTTGCTGCATGCACAATTTAGCCCTGGTTGAAATAGACTGCACATATAGGATGAGCTAACCAACTTTCTAAATGTTTGTGCATAACTGCTCTAGAAACATTCAACTTATTTATACAATGATCCATATCCCAATGATAAAATTACCTCATTCACAACTTCCTCCTCCTCTTCATCATCATCATAGTCATGGTCCTCATGCTGACTCTCTTGACTTTCCACAGAAATCTATGTAGTCAAACATGGACAGTGGTGAGGCAGTACATACCCACTGCATTGAATACCTGCCATTGAAGTGTTGAAAGTACCTCATTAGTCCATCCACCATCTTCAATGACTTCTTGCTGACCGGCTGTGTCATTGACTTCTTGCATAACACTTGCTGCCTCCTGACTCTCTGCACGGCTCTGCGCACAATGTTGATGCTTGAGTATAAATGAAGGGCACAATTTAACATTAACTGCTTTTCTGAGGAAAGTAACTGTCAGAAAAGTAGAATGTAAGTAAGTAGAAAGAAACTTTACCTCAGTGGATCCTCCTTCAGTTGGTGGGTCTGTAATTATATACATGAAGAGTCAAATTAATTTCTAAATCAGTACTGTAATTTGCTCTATGTAGTTGTACTAAACTGAAATTATATAGCTAGCAAGCTGTTAGTGTTACACAAAGTCACTGATTCATGCTCCTTACTAGTAATGATTATCATTATTTAGCTAACTAGCTAATCTGACCTACTCAGGTAAAGTAGCTTGTGCAAGATAACCGCAAAGTACAATTACGTTCATGTTAGGTAAGTTGATAATTTATTTTGTAAGGTACTGTAAACAGTACCACGTCTCTTCAAACTCATTTGTAGTGTACTTCTGGGAATCTTCTGTCGATCGTCGTAAAGATATGCTTTGTAATATGTTCGTTTTTTCGCCATTGCAAACCTTACCTCACTTCTCTCAGCTACAGATCCCCAGCAGTTGAAATCAGACAGAAACGTGGTGTAGCATTTTCTCACCGACCAATCACGAACCGCGCGCCTATGTTTGTTGTCGCCGCGCGAGTAACGAGTGCACGCTCATCCTGCTGAGGTAAAGTAGCTAACCATCCGAAACCGTCATAACGTTTTTTCAGTGTGTTGCTAACGTTCATTATGGCCCGGCACATTTTGGTTTTTTGGGTGGAGACAAATGAAATTAGTATCTCAAAAGAAAATTTTGTAATAGACAAAGATTTACTCACAGACACAGAAAGGGTTGGGCTGGTGGAGCATGGCTGGAGTGGAAAAAAACCTTAAAACGGGTGGGAAAAGTATCCAGCCAGGGTACTAGCAGTGAGCGGTTAGTAGTTAGCCTAACATGAACTTAGCTAGCCAGCTGTTGGTATACTTTAGCAGTCCAAATTAAGTTCCCTATTCATGAATTTATACTTAGTGCAGTAACAGTAATTATGTATAACGTATAGTATTTACAGCTATTTAGTTTAAAGTAGGTTTTAACATAATTTAACTCAAAGGTTCTTTTTTCCGCTAGATGATCTAGGCTACATAAAAAACATGGAGCGGGAGTGGCATGGGCAATCAAACCTAAGTCATATTAATGTTAGCAGTAAAAGGAAGATAAAAAGAAAGGTGTTTGAGGAAAAGGAGGCCCCACACCCACCAAAAAAGAAGGTACTTGAATTGACAAACTCGTCATATCTGTCTCTCTGTTTTGTTTGTCTTTCTACCTGCCATATTTTCTGTGTGTCTTGACACTAACTTTACATATTGGAGGGGGTTTTCTGATGAATATGTTTTCCTGTCTGTCTGCCTGCCTTTCAGTGTCTGTGTATGTCCTTCCACATTACATAAATGTAGTGTGGTGTGGTGTTATCTGATGTTTGTGTGTGTGTCTCTTTACTGCTGTAAATAACTATTCCTAGAAATCCGCATAACATGATTTCATTGTTCCATTTTAGAAAAAACAGGAGACATATGATGACGAGACTTTTCAGCAATATGAAGAAGACCGGGCCCAGGATAAAAAGAAAATTATACGACTAAAGGAACAAGTTGCAAATTTAGAAAGGGAGGTGGATAGACTGAGAGATCTCAACCTGAAACTGCAGGACAGTAAGTAGCATTCTAAAGGAAAATAAATAGTACCTATGCTTCATAATGCATATCATAAATACAATTAATAGACAAATTGATAATAGGCTAGACAAATAATATATCAAATCTACAATTAGTCAAATGTGTTGGTGTTTACTGAAAGCTTAATATTTATTAATATTATTATTTAAAAAGTATGCAATTTTTGCATATTTGTTGTCATAGATAGTGTATATACAGTCTAACACTTTACTTCTTATACTACAATGACAGAAATTCTGAACATGATCCAAGAGGCCGTGAAGATGGGTCTGTCCCAGCTGCCAACTCAGGTACAAAAAATATGTTTTGTGGTTTACTGACACAATGGTTGTATTTGATGAGTAATGTACTTTTATTCAATCCTAACTATGTACATATTTTATAGTTTCCTCCTGGAAGATATGAAGGGGCTCATTCAAGTCCACCACAACCATCGGTAAGTGACATTCAGACCTGGGTTGTACAAAACATCTTAATGCGGAAAGTAGAGTTTTTTAAACTAATCCAAAGATTTTTCTTACACTACACCATATTTAGCACTCACCGCTTTTATCTCAGAAAAGGTTATTCTAAGGTTCTTCTAACTTCTAATAGTTTAATAAATTTGGGGTGTTTCCACATTAAGCATTTTAGAGTGACTCAATAGTCTCTTACAACCAGAAGCGGTTTTATTTCTATAGGTTTTTCGTGTTTTAGCTTTATTAGTTTGGGAAAATCTAAAATTAGCCTACATATCAGGATTTTGGCAAGGATGGTATATTAGGTTTACAGCATAAGGGAAACATTGTAAATCATTAGTGACAAGTTGTGACAAGTAAAAACACTAACAATGTATGCATTTTTAGCCCACAGAGCCAGCTAAAGATCAAAACGTAAGTGAATATTACAGTTTATATTGTATCATCTCAACATTCTGAACAAACTAATTCTACAGTGGTACTGTCGGTTTGATAACCAAAGGAGCTAATACTTATTTGTACACTTGTTTGATTTATATTTTTGAGAGGATGGTATATTAGGTTTACAGCATAAGGAAAACATTGTAAATCATTAGTGACAAGTAAGAACACTAACAATGTATGTATTTTTAGCCCGCAGAGCCAGCAAAAGATCAAAACGTAAGTGAATATTACAATCTATATTGTATCATCGCAACATTGTCAACATACTAATTCTACAATGGTACTGTCTGTTTGATAACCAAAGAAGCTAATAATTATTTGTAGACCTATTTGATTATGTTTTTCAGACAACTGCTGACACAAAGCTGCTGCTTAACTAATATGCGGAATCAGCATCAAAGTCAGCATCGTCCTACAAAAAGCTGACACACACCTTGCTGTGCGCTACCTTCTCCATCGACACACTCCTCGTCTCGTCAGTTACTGGGAGGAAGGGGATTTCAAATGACAGTCGCCCATGTTTGGACAGAGAAAAAGTTCAGGGCATCCTCGGTAAGACATGGGTATTTTCGGGTGTATTTATAAGCAACTGGCATACTTTTAGTCCTTAGAAATATTTTTTTACTTAAGGCCATCCAGGAATTGAATTGTATTCTTAACTTGACACCCATTCTGTATGACAATATAAATTGTGCTGTGTTGATTGGGGGAAGTTACAGTGGGACATGGTTTCAGTGACCCATGTCTACTTCTGCTGATATTTCTCTATGGCAACATGGTTTTTTTTGGACATGCTTCAAGCAGATTATATACATCGTAGTCAAGCTATAAATTGGAACATGTTTTTGTCCCCAGTTTGATTCCTGCCTAAGTGGTGAACTAAGTCAAGTTCACTTGACCTAATTTAATGTTTTTAATTTAATGGATTTAAAAAAAAAAAAACATCTAAAGAACCAGAGTGTCAGAATTACTGACATAAACTTCACTGTCCAATGTATTCATTTTTGGAACTATGTTACACACATTTAGCTGCAATAGTCCTTAATTAACACCTTCTTGTGCTGAAGTCAGTACTGTAGGTGTGACCATAGTGGGCTCTCCATGGTTAGACAACTGGATTCATAGATATAGACATAAAATTATTCTAGGACATACCATTAGGTTTGTAACAACCTGTGTACTACGTTAGGAGATGAAACTACCAATGTAACAAGCAGAACAAGTTCCACTAGAGCAACATTTCAGTGTACAGTATGTAGGTGACAGACACTGCAGTGTTATTCCTATCAGACAAACTATTATCAGGGTTCCCATGGGTCCTTGAAATCCTTGAAAGTTTGTGAATTTCTAGAAAAACAAATCAAGTTCTTAAAAGTTTTTGAAAATAGATATACATAGACATGGGTCATTGAAAGTGCTTGAATTTATATATTTTGTGTAAGAATAGAAATTGAAGAGGCCTTGTAATCTGCCATTACTGTAACACTGCACAATTGAGAAGTGTTCACACATTCAAGCTTCTTTTTGTAATTGTTGTCTGTGAGCTTCTGTAAAGCCTCCTTGTTCTCATTATAAAATGTTCAGTATTGTAACAGTAATTAACCTTCATCCATGTCTCAAACGATGCCACATTGGGTCCTTGAATTTGAGGGAATTGGGCCAGGAAAGTCCTTGAAAAGTCATTGGTATTTGATGTTTATGAAGGTTTGGGAACCCTGTATTATGCATACCCAGTCATGAAAAGGATAATACAATGTATTAGCAATTTAAATGTTAATATTTTCACACAGTGTGTATTTATGAATATAGGAATAGATATTAAGAATGTTACATTGCAATATAATTTAAGAGTTTGCGATTTTGTTTGAAAACATTTCCTGGATGGGCTTCCATGCATTTTTACAGTAAAACTGAAAATACTGAAAATGTCTTTGGCAGATGAGGTGAAAAGAAAATTCCCAAACATACCAGAGCCTGACATAAAGGCCTGTATGGCCCAAAAGCTTAAGGACCTGCGTGTGAAGGAGCGGTAAGTAAACTTAAATATTTCAGTTATTTTCAGTGGTACATGTACGTTTTTTTGCATTTGTTATTGAAATTAGACATGAAATATCGATATTCTACGTTTTCAGTTTTTTACTTTGACAGCTCAGATTTAAAAGATAAATTGAATAATAAAGTTAGACACTAAGCATTTAAAACTGTAGTTAAAAACATTTTACTCCATACATATTCCTGTACTTTCATCCCACTGTTGTTGTTTTAAATTATGTAAATCCAAAATTAAGAAATATTGCTCTCTGTGACATAGTGCAATTTATTTTCCTTTATTTGAAATTCTTCTCTTCTTATTTTCAGTTCTACCACCAAGAAGTAAAGAATGGATTAAAATACATTTTAATTAAATATTGTTTAAAAAATGATTAAAAATCTGTCAATGAAGATATGAGCGTGTCTTTCACTTAATTTCAACAACTAACATTACATTTTATGACAACTTCTTGAATAGAAAATTAACATGTTAAGTATATATGAAATGCCTTTACATGTGACAGGTCAAATGTCTCACATGTGCAATTTGATATGTGAAATGTCCTAACTATATATAAATTAAACATGTGAAGTAGTTATTTGTCAGAAATACATGTGAAAACATACACATGTGGAAGCATTCGCATGTGAAATTGACACATGTGGTTTTCGGCAGTTCACATGTGAAAACTACACAGGTGGAAGCATTCACAGGTGAAATTTCACGTGTTTTTTCTGTAAGGGATAGCGTTGTGACATGAAACACAGGTGTTACCAGGGGAAGCCCGGATGTGAGAGAAAAATCCCGGCAAACCCGCTTTATAAGAGAATAATTGTAAACTGCACTACATTAAGTAAAATTTAAGATGGCACATGAAACACATGAAATCAGAGAAATGTAATCACCTTACTACACACCTAGTATATTCAACTATTTATTTTAGTGTTTGCTTAACAATGCTGTTTTGACCAAAAATAGTACATTGATTATTGACAAATATAGATTGTTATTGACAATTACTTCTTGTCTGCTCTGTAGGGAAAGAGCCTGCGAGACATATAAATCAGACAGTCGGTCTATTAAGTGCCTTGGCCGCGAAGAAAGTAAAAAACTTAAAATAAAAAGTCCCAAACCCACACTAGTGTGCCACGTTTCAGCGTCGTCAAGGAAACATACTAAGGTCACAAAGTGCTGTCCCATTACTATTTATAGCATTTAGTGCACTTGCAGCCTCTTGGGGGAGTGCGTTCTATTTTGCAAGCCGCAACTCCACCTTAAACATATTCTTGCGCAAAAAGCTATTACGATCTGCAATTAATCTGGGTGATTTTCAGTCGTTTTATTAGTTTTCTGGATGTGGTGTGGCGGCCCTTTAGAAATATGGCATTGGTGGTTCAGTGGTAGAATTCTCGCCTGCTATGCGGGAGGTCTGGGTTTGTTTCCCGGCCAATGCAAAGGCGTTTTGTAGGTTCATACACGAAAACACCTTCAGTAGTTATTCTGAATGCTAGCTGTAACTGTGACTTTCCAAGCCATCGAGTTAAAAATGTCCTGATATCATAGCTTTCTTGATATATCCCCTCAACTGTTGATGAAGAGCAACATTTTTTATGTTCTTCTGTGGTTCCACAACGTCACGTTCTTGTAGCGTACGGTAGACTGTCGCAGAACTAGAAATATTTCAACGCATGCGGAAGACAAAACACAACGCAGTCCACACCTGCAACTTTGCCGTAGCGGTGCGGAGTGCCCTCATTGAAGTGAATGATTTCTTTGCGTCAATTCTAAAGGGTTTTCCTAAACTCTTTGTGGGTGCGGCGTAAGACAAAGGAGAGTTTGAGTGAAGGGGAAGGGCAGTATGGTGACAAACCTGAGAAGACGAAAATACCTTCAACAGTATTATAAGGGAAAGTATAAGAACGCAAATGTGTTCAAACTATACGTATGGAGCCAAATTGAGCTCAAATGTATTGACTGTAAGAAAAGAAAAATGTAACCGAAATATTTCATAGAATGAAAAAACTAAATTTAATCGTATGAAAAAAATATATTCAAGCGCGGAAAGAGTGTATGCTAAAATCATTAAATGGATTCTTCTTCTTACGATTCCAATTTCTTCCCACCTTCGTTCGAGTCATGTTTTCTCAAAACCAAGTTTTGAGCCTCTATTGGCGTGGGGGTGGGGCTTTATCTGGGCATTGAATTCTCGCATCCGATTAGCCATGAATCACACCATTATAAGGTGAAAATCATAGCCTTTCCATGCACTGCTTTCCCAATGCAACCTATGGAGAGAAGTTTAAGGGTTTTATGAACTAGGCTAAATGTGTACATTTAAACATTTAAATAGAATAATAAACTGTTATTCCCTGGTTGCATCGACGTCACTGTTGCCATGGTCACAGACACAGATACTGATGAAAGTTTAACGTGTTCAAGTGACTGAAGTTAGACAGGGGCTAATTACCATTTGTTCTAAGCCTAATGGTTTGAAAACATCACAGCAAAAAAAAATCCAGTTAATGAGTTGAGTATAAACTTTTACCGCATTTGAATTTAGTTTTTTTTTTGCCACCCCAATAACGGCCCATTTTTTACATTAAGAACAACTGTATATTAAATGAACATCGATAGTTATTAACCCTCTAAGCGCGAAAATATTTTTGCTCACTGCTCCTTAACCGTAGAAGTTAGATGCTTCATTCTTCTTCCACATTAATAGGGTTATTTTTCTGCAAATAACAACGTCTCATTTGTGTACTTTCGTCAACCAGAAGCCCCACAATCGCAATCAGAAAATTTCTATTTGAGGCGTCCAAGTCACACATTTTTATTTATTTCTCTAGAACTGTAGAAGTTAGAGACTTCATTCTTTTT
>JACXGI010010057.1:0-29366 GCA_016801175.1 Esox masquinongy | reverse complement strand
AGTCAACTTTTTAGTATCTAACTTGTTCTGTAAAATACAAATGTCATCTTAGTTATAAGAGAAACACAAAAAACAAACAAATTAAAAAAATTGTAATTAACCAAAGCCAATTTAGCATTTAAAAATAAATATTTAATTTTATTGTAGGGGACAAACTTGCTTTTGGCTGTTTTCACCCTTTTGGTCATAATTTCACGAGACTGTAATCTCAATCTTTTGTCTAAAACCAATTTATAACATTTATTAGAACCGAATTCAGTGCACATGGAAAAGCCATTTGTTTTACTTAACTTAAAAAAACATAATTACCCTCTGTGTATTGTTTCCCTCTCACTAGTCGTCCTGTGACGAGGCAGAGAGAGAGAGAGAGCACACAGGCATTCCAACTTGGTGGAAATCCTTTGTAAAGGCCTATGGCTATTTTGGATTCATATTCAGTCCTCATGGAACACAGCTTCTCCTTAACGTTAAACACTATCACCATGTGGATTCAGTGCTTTCAAATTAATATTCACTTGAATAAGCATGGTCATTATCAAGGGAAGTGATCAGATTTCCTTGATAGGTTCCAGCTCTACTCAATATTTAGGTACGATACATTTTTGGAAACACATTCAAAAATGTTAATCAATGATTATATACAGTGGATATAAAAAGTCAACACACCCCTGTTAAAATGACAGGTTCTTGTGATGTAAAAGAATGAGACAAAGATAAATCATGTCAGAATTTTTCCACATTTAATGTGACCTATAACGTGAAAAATTCAATTGAAAAACAAACTGAAATCTTTGAGGGGGAAAAATAAAAAAAACTCAAATAACCTGGTTGCATAAGTGTGCACACCCTTAAACTAATACTTTGTTGAAGCACCTTTTGATTTTATTACAGCACTCAGTCTTTTTGGGTAGGAGTCTATTAGCATGGCACATCTTGACGTGGCAATATTTGTCCACTCTTATTTGCAAAAGCGCTCCAAATCTGTCAGATTGTGAGGACATCTCCTGTGCACAGCCCTCTTCAGATCACCCCACAGATGTTCAATTGGATTCAGGGCTGGGGCATTCCAAAACGTTAATCTTCTTCTGGTGAAGCCATGCTTTTGTGGATTTGGATATGTGCTTTGGGTCGTTGTCATGCTAAAAGGTGAACTTCCTCTTCATCTTCAGCTTTCTAACGGACGCCTGAAGATTTTGTGCTAAAATTGCCTGGAATTTGGAACTGTTCATAATTCCCTCCACCCTGACTAAGGCCCCAGTTCCAGCTGAAGAAAAACAGCCCCAAAGCATGATGCTGCCACCACCATGCTTCACTGTGGGTATGGTGTTTTTTGGGTGATGTGCAGTGTTGTTTTTGCGCCAAACATACCTTTTGGAATTATGGCCAAAAAGTCCAACCTTGGTTTCATCAGACCATAACACATTTTCCCACATGCTTTAGCGGGACTTGATGTTTGTTTTTGCAAACTTCAGCCGGGCTTGGATGTTTTTCTTTGTAAGAAAAGGCTTCCGTCTTGCTACCCTACCCCATTCATATGAAGTATACGGGAGATTGTTGTCACATGTAGAACACAGCCTGTATTTGTCAAAAATTCCTGCAGTTCCTTTAATGTTGCTGAAGGCCTCTTGGAAGCCTCCCTGACCAGTTTTCTTCTCGTCTTTTCATCAATTTTGGAGGAACGTCCAGTTCTTGGTAATGTCTCTGTTGTGGCATATTTTCTCCACTTGATGATGACTGTCTTCACTGTGTTCCATGGAATATCTAATGCTTTGGAAATTCTTTTGTACCCTTCTCCAGACTGATAAAAATCAATTCAATTCAACAATGAGATCCCTCTGATGCTTTGGAAGCTCTCTGCGGACCATGGCTTTTGCTCTGAGATGCAACTAAGAAAATGTCAGGAAAATCCTACTAGAACAGCAGAACTTTATTTGTGATTAATCAGAGTCACTTTAAATGATGGCAGATGTGTAATGACTTCTATTTAACATGAGTTTGAATGTGATTAGTTAATTCTGAACACAGACACAACCCCAGTTATAAGAGGGTGTGCACACTTATGCAACCAGGTTATTGTAAGGTTTTTATTTTTCATTTTTCCCCCTCGAAGATTTCAGTTTGTTTTTCAATTGAATTGTTCACATTATAGGTCACATTAAAAGTGAAAAAAGTTCTGACATGATTTATCATGATGTCTCATTCTTTTACATCACAGAAACCTGGCATTTTAATAGGGGTGTGTAGACTTTTTATATCCACTGTAAGCTCACGTCAGTTCCAGGTTTTGCCAGGAAATCCTCCGTCATTGATTCCTGAATTCCATACATGGGTGATCTCTGCTTGCTGCTGCTCGGCATGTGGGCAGAATGTCTCATGTTCCAACTGTCTGTGCAACCTGTCTTTTTGCTTTGGTTCTTCTTCTTGCGACATTCATTCTGCCAGTGGTCATGGATTCCACAATAGTGACATGATCCTGGTTTCTTTTTCAATGGGCTTTGAGTGTCTTTAGATGTTTTTCCTGCTTTCAACGTTTCAAGTCCTTTTTTCAACTTGTCCAGTTCAGCCATTTGTTCAGTCGACGCCCGAACACATTCTTTCTCCTTCAAAGATCTTTCAAGATCATCTTTGAGGAATGTATCATTCCATTTTTAAATTTCTGATAACACAATCAACGACCAATGTATTTTTTGTAATTCATCAGGCATTCTTCGAATTTCTTCCCATATTTTCCGTATATCAAACAAAACTCCAAAAATCTTCTTCTGGAACAATGGCATATTTTTGGCTGTCTTGGCGACAGTCATCTATTTTCAAACACTTTTTAATGTCATCAGCCAATGATGTTGCCATTTTTCTGAATTACGTCAGGGCTGCAGTCCCATTTTTACCACGTTGTTTTTAACTTAAGACGTAATTTTCTTTACTTCCCCTTATTTGTTCAAGATTTAAATTATTACTACACACGTGTCAACTTGCTATCCAAAGCAAGGACTTCTAGATGATTTACGAAGGTTCACACTAAAAAGCCTAAAAAGGACTTAGCTTCTCCTGTGGTATTTCATGGACTAAGACTAAGAACACATCTTTCAGTGTCAACGTAAGTCTTGTGTGTCCTTAACACAGGGTTCTACTGCCTAAAAAACAACGTTTCTAGGTCTTCTGGTTCCAGATGCGTTAATCTGGATACTCATGCTCATTAAACTGACTTGTTCTTTTAGAGTGGTTTGACTCACCATTCAGAGTGCAAATCCATCTATCCGTAGTCATGGCACCTGTTAGATTCTGTCCATTTTTGATCCATGAACAAAATTTCCTCTCAGAGGAGAGCAGAAAGTTTACAAGTATTAATTACAGTGTATGTTACAAGTGGGATCATAGTTGTTTGGGTACAAATGGCAATTTCTAAATGGCATTCTAGATGTGGCGGCAGGTGGCCTAGTAGTAAGAGCAGCGGTTTGGTTTGAATCTCCAACCTGACAATTTGATCTGTCCTGTCGATCCCTCCATAAACATTAATGTTCTGGTCAGAGGAAGTGAAGGGGAACTCTAGTTCATGTTCTGGTCAGGGGAAGGGGAGGAGAACCCCAGTTAATACTCTGGTCAGAGCAAGAGGAGGGGAACCCTAGTTAATGCTCTGGTCAGAGGAAGGGGAGGAGAACCCTAGTTAATACTCTGGTCATAGTAAGGGGAGAAGAACACTAGTTCATGTTCTTCTCTGGAAAAAAGAAATATTAATAGAATGTCCATGACAGCCCTAAAGATCAACGATGACATGTGAAGACCGCTGTGAGATATCTCGCTCTGTCCACACATTTCATTGTAAACTTTATAATTCAAACCCTGACAACGGTAAAGTTTGACTTTTTTCTGTATAGTGTTAAAGACTTTACTCCAGATACAAAAGTGGAATTCAAGGAACTTTGTGTATGTATGAAACTCAAACAGGTTTCATGTCTCAAAGATTCACCAGTTGGAACATACAGTAAGACTTGTTTTAGATGTAATGGAGTCTTTAACGGAACAGCACTGTTTCTCACATATACAATTTAATAAAACATATACAGCTCTGGAAAAAATTAAGAGACCACTGCAAAATTATCTGTTTCTCTGGTTTAACTATTCAAAGGTATGTGTTTGAGTAAAACTAACATTTTTGTTGTATTCTATAAACTACTGACAACATTACTCCCAAATTCCAAATAAAAATATTGCCATTTAGAGTATTTATTTGTAGAAAACTTTGGATTTGTTTGATGGCTTGTGACCATCCATCTTCCTCTTGATCAAATTCCAGAGGTTTTCAATGGGGTTCAGGTCTGGAGATTGGGCTGGCCATGACAGTCTTGATCTGGTGGTCTTCCATTCATACCTTGATTGACCTGGCTATGTGGCATGGAGCATTGTCCTGCAGGAAAAAAACATTTCTCAGAGTTGGGGAACATTGTCACAGTAGAAGGAAGCAGGTGTTCTTCCAGGATAACCGTGTACTTGGCTTGATTCATGCGTCCTTCACAAAGACAAATCTGCCCGATTCCAGCCTTGCTGAAGCATCCCCAGATCATCACCGATCCTCCACCAAATTTCACAGTAAGTGCGAGACATTGTGGCTTGTAGGCCTCTCCACGTCTCAGTCTAACCATTAGATGACCAGGTGTTGGGCAAAGCTGAAAATTTGACTTGTCAGAGAAGATGACCTTACTCCATTCCTGTACGGTCCAATCCTTATGGTCTTTTGCAAACTTCAGCCTGGCTCTTCTTTGCTTCTCATTGATGAAGGGCTTTTTTCTAGCTTCGCACGACTTTAGCCCTGGCCCTAGGAGCCTGTTTCGAACCGTCCTCGCCGTGCACCTCACCCTAGATGCTATTTGTCATTCTTTTTGTAGGTCACTTGATGTCATCCTACGGTTGTTGAGTGACATTCAAATGAGTTGACGGTCATCTCGGTCAGTGGACAGTCACTTTCGCCCTCTGCCAGTCTGTAGCCTTGTTGTCCCCAATGTCTGTTGCTTGACCTTGTTCTTATGAATCGCTGTCTTTGAAATGTTCAGGATGGAAGAAACCTGACGCTCATTGTATCCTTCTGCCAGTAAAACCAGAATCGAACCCTTCTTTTCCTCACTCAAAGCTTTTCTTTTCAACTTTTTTGTCATGCTGAATAGTTATTTTTTTATTAAAATTACCTTTGAGATACTACTTGCACTGTTTTTGCCATCCAGCTGGTCCTATTGCAAGAGGATTGTGATGACCACAACAGTGGTTTTTATGCTTTTCCTCGTTAAATTGGATTTGGTTCAGGTAATCACCTAATCAGTAGCTCATTAAGTAAAATGAGGTGTGCCTGTGTTGGAATTTAACAGACACTGGAATGGAATGGCCACCATACATGTAGAGATGCTGATTTAAGAAAAAATAGGAGTGGTCTCTTCATTTTTTCCAGAGCTGTACCTGTGGTGCTCAGTACCTCTGATTGTACTGTGGTTACAACAGGTGTTTGCTGCCATCTAGTGGACGGTAACAATACAACACTTATCAATATGTGGCGTGGGGAGACGGCTAAACAGAAACTGAAAGTTATGTTGTTTGTTGGTCCAAACTCCATTTTGAGACATTGGAGCTGAAAACAAAAGGAAAAAGAAAATTTAGTAAGTATTTCATGAACAAATCTTATTTTTAATGGACAGAGTATGAGGATGAATACTGAGAGTGAGATATTACTTGTTAGTGTACTTTAGATTTAAGAGTTAAGGATGATAGCTGCTGATGGCAGCTGCAGAATAGATACTGTCGTATGTAGAAAAATATTTCCTGCTAAAAAACAAGCACATCTTATCATACATATCATACAGAAAATAATGAAAATAACTGGCATTGCAACTAACATGTATTTCTGGGTCAGATCGATGGGCACTGTACGTTTTTAAAAAGTAGGGGAATCATTTGGTTTCTGTTGAGTAAAATGTTTCGTAGTAGAAAAGGGAAGAACAAACAGGGGTTCGGTCCATGTTTGTTGTTGATAAGTATGTGTTTATTCAAGGTAATGTGTCATTATCAGTTTGTGTTTGATCCAGATATTGTTTATCTCTGTAGTCTTTACAATAGGAGTATTGATCCAGGAAGTGTGTTTCCATGATGTGTTTACAGATCTAAGCAGAGAGGAGGGGAGGATTAAGCCTCTAAAATGAGTCACTCTGGAGAAAAAAAGGAGAGGGACCTTGACTCTAAAATGAGTCTCTCTGTGGACCATGAAAGCAAAGCCAAGATGTGAGATGAACATTTTAAGCATGATGTTTCCCTGTTAGGGTTCAGTAAAGATAAGTGATGTTTGTCTCTGTTCTTTTGAAGCCCAACCCAACAGGACATAGCAGCCTCTCATGTACCCAGCTGTGTGTCCATGAAGAGTGACTGGTCTATGGGTCTCGATGTACACTTTAGAGAGGGAGACTTTTCTACTGAACAAAGGTAGGAAGTCATGTATCATGGTCAGTGATTGTAAATAGGCTGTTGTCATTTAGTAGTTAGTTAATTTGTTAAATAGGTTACCCATTAACTGACGCCATGACAAAAGGTAGTCTCATCAACTGTGACATTTAAAGCAATAAATACATTACAGGCAAGCAAAAGTTCACAATTTACATACATTTAATGACAATATTTACATAGTTGAGTTGAGTCTGATCAAGGAAATGTACCATGTTTTAAGACTAAAATATGATGGTCCTTCCCTGTCCCTAAATAACACCATCCTATTGCATCATTTATTCCATGGTATAGATATGGATCATGGAATTTCATGGTTTTAACCTGCATTATACACTGTACCATGGTAACAATTATGCTAAATACCAAAAGTATTGTGTCATATCTATTAAGACGCATTAAATTAAGCTGATAAAATGGCAGTATAACGTACATTAATAAACCAACCAAGGTCAAAATTTGGAAGGAGAATAGGTCACTGTGGTTGCGGTAGAACTCAGCTGCCAGTCATTCAAATGAACGAAACAGTCGGTTAATTGAATGATAAAACTGAACGAGTCAGTCGTTCACGTGTCTTTTTTACTTAGGCACAAACTTGGAGCTTGTTTTCATCTGTTTATCATGACATCAGTAATCAACTAACTATATTAATTATTATAGACTGCGTTCAATTATCAGTTATAAAACATGTGTTTATGATGTTCCTGCCTTGAACGTTTGGCAGCAGAGAACTGAGCTGGAGGATCAGGTATGAAGCAAGTGATCATGATGTAGAAATCTGCTGCCAAACGTTCAAATGAACGATACAATTGAACAACTCACTAAAAAAAGGGACTTGAGAGTCCCAAGTCACTAAAAAGATTTGTTCAAAAAGAACGAATCGTTTGCGAACTGAACATCACTATGCTAGTCAGTCTGTCAGATGCAAGTAAGTCTGAACTGAACAAACACTGGAAAGAAGAACCAGATAAACAAACCATTTAAAATAAAATAGAAGGTGAGTTATTTATAAAGCATAGGATATGATACACTAATGTTTTGATTGTTTTATGTTTTGAACGTTTTGATTGTTTCATTAATTCATAAAGGTATGTTAGCATTTAAGGTAACATCGGCTAACAGTAGAGCCATTCAAGCTAGCCTGTTGTTCAGCCAGACATTGATACATCGTATCCTGCTTTTGTTAGAAATAAGACATTATGAAAATGTGTCATGAGATGAAGAGATGATTGTGAATCATGTTTTTTTGTAATATATTGGCTATTTAGGAATGTACAGTAGCCTTGTCAAATGAAAGAGACTAACAACTCTGTTGAGACTTAAGTTTTATTTTTACGTTGTTCTCACTATATCCAGGTCAAAGTTGATGATAATCCATTATTACTGTATACTACATTTATAATAGTTAATGTTGCCATACTAGTAGTATGGTAGAACCATATATTACTGCATTTACAGTAGTCACTGTTCCACTATGAGTAGTACCATATATTACTGCATTTACACTAGTCTCTGTTCCACTGTGAGTAGTATGGGTGGAGAAAAAAATAGATTGACATACAAGTCACAATTCTATCTGTCACAATTCTGAATCTGAATATGTCAAGTAGTAAACAAAATTACTGTCAATCAGGGCCGGCCCTAGGCATAAGCGACATAGGCGGTCGCTTAGGGACCCCGACCGCTAGGGGTCCCCAGATCACTAGGGGAGAGGTGCCCCCAGAGATCACATTTTGCTTATGGCCTCCAAAAGGCTAGGGCCGGCACTGCTGTCTCAGCAACGCAACGGAAGTGAGTCCTCTACTCACAGACACCTGCAATCATGGCGGAGGCTACTAAACAAAATAATTTAATCAAGAACAATCAGCAAACACTGCACCACGTTTTTAACCTTCCCCACAACTTGGAGCATGCAAAGAAAATAGCCACGTCGATAGACTTACAATTTTGTCGAAAATGACGGCTTTTGCTACATGGTACCAACAATGGAGCCCAGGTGTAACCAGGGGTGAAAGTAGATTTAATTCTTAGCAGTACCAACCCGTTTTTTGCACATTTTTTACTACTGGACTCTGACACTGCCTTGCAAAGACTGACAAGTAAGTTTTCAGTTGTTACATGTACATGTCTACCTTGGGAACATAATTGCTGCTATCCCTGCAATTCAGTTGCACATACTCACCTCCAATTTGCTCTATTGCACAGTCAGAATTGCCATTTATACGTGCATTTGCCTCATCGCACAACAATTCACATCCCAATTTTCCTTATATTATACCTAATACTAATTCTAAATGTTCTGCCCTCCCTTATTTGCTTTCATTGCTCAATAAGAATTGCCATTTGCAATATATTTGCCTTCATTGCACATGTACACATTCCATTTGTAACATAAACTATATTTAATACTTGTATTTATATACTTGTATTTAATACTTGTAATTTTCTGCCCTCTTCTATTTGCACTTCTGGTTAGATGCTAACTGCATTTTGTTGTACTGTACTTGTACTGTTCAATGACAATAAAATTGAATCTAATCGAATTAGACAAATTAGCTAATGATGTTTGATGTGTCGACTCTTCGCGTGCAAACTTTAAAAATCATTGTAAGATCTCATCTTTTGTGTAGGGCGCCTCATGTATTGTGTAGATCACGGAGATTGCCTACTATGTTGTTTTGGCCTGCACTAATGATATTCTATTATTTTTCTTCTCACTCTCAGTACCGGTATTGTACTCTTTATGAAAATATTTAACCATTACGATGTTGCAAAGAAACATGGTTTGTGCTTTGATCCAATTATTTCAAACTACGAGCCCCTAATATTTGAAAACAATATTCCAAATTCACAGCCAAATGAAAATATAACTATTTTTGGCTGTATTTAAGCAAGGTTTTCATTAGAAAATGAAAAAATAAATAACTTTGCATTTCATCAAATTCCATTTCTGAAAATGTCCATGGAAATATCGTTACTTTCAGCTGGTTGGTTATTAAGATAGATTGGACCTATAGACCTTTATCACGCCACTTCTAACGTCTACTTCCTGGTAACGTTAGTAGCGTTCTGGGTTTGCAAAAAAGGATACTTTCCGCCCTTCACTTGTACATCGGCCAAAAATTCATCAGGCAGATGTGGTAAACCTAGTAAATAAACATTCAGCAATGAAGACATCAAATGGGGTACAAGTACGAAAAATCACAATTAACGGGACTTCGACACTCCTAACCAGTGCGTGAAAAAGGTTGGCCACCGACCCCATTTATCGGACTCTACAATTTTTTTTCAAGAAAATGTTTTGTTAAAAATTACATCATAGCCTTCTCTGAAATGTTGACTAGAAAGTTGTAACTACCTTGCTTGCTTTCTGGTAAAGAAAAAAAACAGATCAATTTGATATGATACATGATGCCTTGACTGTCAAAGTAGAATTTAACGATTTGGAACTTGTCCCAAACAATTTCCATTCATTACATTTTTAAAATCTCCCTGAAAATGTTTTAAACTGCATACATTTCTATAAAAAATGGTGGTGGGATAGTTAAAAGAGTATATTTAACAGCAAACATTTGTTTTCAAGTGCATTTAAATGTTGAATTTGAGACAATAGTTCTAATGGGAAGATGTAGCAAGCCAGCTAGCATACTTCAATCAGAACTGGACAGCAATGGGAATGTAATTAAATCGAGAACCGATCTGGAATCATATTGTAACCCCAAGAATCGAAATAGAATCAAATGCTGAGGTCCCCAACGATTGCCATCCCTAATGAATAGTACCATTTATTACTACATTAACAGTAGTCAATGTTCCACTATGAGTTGTACCATATATTTCTACATTTACAGTAGTAAATTTTGCACTATGAGTAGTACCATATATAACTGAATTTACAGTAGTCAATGTTCCACTATGAGTAGTACCCAGGGTTGGGTAGGTTACTTTTTAAATGTAATACGTTACAGTTACAAGTTACCTGTCCACATTTGTAATCAGTAACATAACTTTTTGATTACTCAAACTCAGTAACGTAGTCTGATTACTTTCATATTAAGAGGCATTGGGAAAAAATTGGAATAGCCTATAACCAACTGAACACCTTTTGCGAGATCAATCAATGTTAGAGTTTACATAGCTGGCCAAAAACGGAATTTTCATTTTACCTTACGGGTTGTGCACAGTGCCTTTGGAAAGGGTTTCTAAACCATTGCTTTCTACTTCAATATGATTGCGCTACATCTCTACATTACATGCTAAAGGCTTGTCAGTTATATTTCGTGGAGCTCCGCCCCCTAAAGGGGCTTTAGCTCCTAGTGATTTACCCTTGCCGCGTTAGCGGCCGTACTGGAAACTCATTATGCAAGATGCGACAGCCAATCAGGGCACGCCTGCCGCTATATAGGACCCGTGAGCCCAAAGAATGCCTTCCCTTTTTATTCAGCAAACGCTTGCTGAGTTCTACTGATTACTTATTGCTCTTCAGCCTGAGAACTTTTGCTGTCGGCATTCTTTAGTTCGACGTCTCACTATGAAGACATTTTTTGCCGCTGCATGCTGTTGCGCCGACCTGTTGCTGGAACAGGATTCACACAGGTCGTGTGTTTCCTGCCTGGGACCGGCCCACGCTCGTGAGGGTCTCACCCACCCCCCAGCTTGCTTCTCCTGCGCTGCTTTGTCACTCGCTACACGTGTAGAGAGGGCAAACTTTTCGACGCCGAAGAAACTTTCCAACATGTCCTTCAGCTCCTGGGCTGAACGCGTCAAGCCGGTGGACTTCCCGGCGCCTGAAGTACGAGGTTTTAAGGCTTTCGCCTTAGGGTTCCTGGTCCACTTCAGCTTCTGCCAGAGCTCCGGCGAATCCCTACGCTACCTTCACCAGAGTCGACAATAGGCAGTCCCCCATCAGCTCGGCCGTCCCTCCTCTAGAGCCTGAGTTGGCCGTGCATTTCCTGCCTTCTTTGGGCTGGTCGGGGATGAAGCCTGCCTTGCCATCTACCAAGGATCGTTACGCGGGGCCGCTATGGGACAAGACTTACGTCCTGGGATCCCAGGCCCTGGCCGCGGCAAACAATGTTGCTCTCCTCGTGTCGGCTCACCTACCCTGTCGTGGGATAGCCACCTACCCTGTCATCACGTGGTTATCCTCCACTTTAACCAGGCAGACAGTTTGCGCCGGACGATCAGTGGCTACTTCCATGGTCGGACATCTGCACCTTTGGCTGTCTCTGTCCTCCCAACGCACCGTTATCCCAGGAGGGCTTATTCAGCGACGCTGTCCACATTGCCATCGCTTCTTTTAAGAAGACCGACGAGGGATGGAAGGAGCTGTCTTGTCACCTCCCCCTGGCTGGCCGTGCTGCTCATCCGACCTCACAACCCTTTTCCCACTG
The DNA here is from genome assembly GCA_016801175.1 of Esox masquinongy. Lineage (NCBI taxonomy): Eukaryota > Metazoa > Chordata > Actinopteri > Esociformes > Esocidae > Esox > Esox masquinongy. The sequence goes on along the minus strand of JACXGI010010057.1, from coordinate 17,496 downwards.
CCCGTGTTCCTCCGCTAAACGACGTCAGCTCCACCAAGCCTCTGCACCGCCAAGCCTCTTCCTCCGGCTGCCGTGGCTCCTGCTCCTCCTCCCGTGTGATGCAGACAACCCGCCCCCAGACCAGATAATCTGTGGCCGTCTAAGAAGCCCAGGCCGTCCTGACTAGGCGTGGAGCGGGCTGTGAGCGGCGACGTCGCCCTCACAGCCCCCGCATCTCCCCCCCTCCGCAAGGTATGGGCCGAGTCTGACGGCGTTGCAGATTCGGCCCACCAAACTTTTTCCTTTAATAAAAAGGTTGAACGGTGCTTTGGTGTAAGTTGTGCTTTTGTGCAGGCTCAGGCAGTGTCTGAGTCTGTTAAACCACTTGTACGTTTTGTACTAGTTTGCCTCCATCGGTGGCTATTAGGAACTCAGCGAGCGCTCTCTCTGTCTCTATGTCTGCCCCGTTGAATATGAGCAGTGGCGTAAGTGAGCGGCTTCTCCCTCACATTCGCTCTGCAGCCTGCAGGTTTTCTAATGTTTTCACTTGTGCACGCTCTATTCCCTTCCCTTTTCAGTGTAATGGTAAGAGCTACAGTGAGGGAAAAAAATATTTGATCCCCTGCTGATGTTGTACGTTTGCCCACTGACAAAGAAAAGATCAGTTTGCCAATGTTTGCCAATGAACATCTGAATGATTCAGAGGAGAACTGGGTGAAAGTGTTGTGGTCATATGAGACCAAAATCGATTGGCATCAACACAACTCGCCGTGTTTGGAGGAGGAATGCTGCCTATGATCCCAAGAACACCATACCCACTGTCAAACATGGAGGTGGATACATTATGCTTTGGGGGTGTTTTTCTGCTAAGGGGACAGGACAACTTCACCGCATCAAAAGGGACGATGGACGGGGCCATGTACCATCAAATCTTGGGTGAGAACCTCCTTCCCTCAGCCAGGGCATTGAAAATGGGTCGTGGATGGGTATTCCAGCATGACAATGACCCAAAACACATGGCCAAGGCAACAAAGGAGTGGCTCAAGAAGAAGCACATTAAGGTCCTGGAGTGGCCTAGCTAGTCTCCAGACATTAATCCCATAGAAAATCTGTGGAGGGACCTGAAGGTTCGAGTTGACAAACGTCAGCCTCAAAACCTTAATGACTTGGAGAAGATCTGAAAAGAGGAGTGGGACAAAATCCCTCATGAGATGTGTGCAAACCTGGTGGCCAACTACAAGAAACGTCTGACCTCTGTGATTGCCAACAAGTACTAAGTGATGTTTTGCAGAGGGGTTGAATACTTATTTCCCTCATTAAAATGCAAATCAATTCATAACATGTTTTTTTCTAGATTTTTTTGTTGTTATTCTGTCTCTCACTGTTCAAATAAACCTACCATTAAAATTATAGACTGATAATTTCTTTGTCAGTGGGCAAACGTACAATATCAGCAGGGGATCAAATTATTTTTCCCTCACTGTATGTTAGCAATGTTCAGGGTAGCGAGTTTTCTCAGGGAGTTATCGGTATAACTACTATATCCTCTCTTCCCGCCACCTCCCATAGACTTAAGCGCCGGCTAGCGGTTTCAGAGACGTCTCTCGTTCTGCTGCCGGCCAGTTCCGAGTGTACTCGCTCTAAAAGTTCAGCCTGGCGTTGCCATGACGACGTCCATTCGCCTTCACGAAACGTCAGCATATGCTAATGCCGGGCTCCTCTCTTCCCCGCTTTTCGCGGGCTACCGAGCGTCCTGAAATTTCCAAGGAGGTTACAGATATAACCATGGTGGCTTCTCAATCCGCTCACTGAGACAGGCTCAAATGCCAGGTAACGGCGTCGGCTCTTGCCCCCATCTCGCTACCTGTTCCCACTGAGCCCCTGATATCTGCCGCTGCTACTCGGCGTTCCCTTAGCAACGCGTCCCCATTCAGGTTGCAACGACCGTGTATGCAAATGCCGGGTTCCTCTCTCCCTCAGGTTCCTGTGAGTGAGAGCGTTGTGACTGTTTTACAGCGGGATGGCCTCATGGTTAGCACGCTCGGCACTCGTTCTGTGGACCCGAGTTTGCCTCCCGGCCTGGCTCCTCTTTTTTCTCATCCCTTTCTCTCTCTGCCCTCCTTGGGTTGTGACTCTTCCTCTCTGGTTGAGCTTGGCGGCGGTAGGGGCAGAGAGGGAATTTGAACTTTTCCTGACCAACCCCCCTCAACTGCATGCTCTTCCTCTCTCCGAGCGTTATTGGGAGTGGCGTCATCACTGTACTATGTCAGTCTGGCTCGATCGAACGATCAGACTGGGTTATCTAATTCAGTTCCACTCAGCTCCCCCTCCCTTTTTAGGGATAGTGTAGACGATGATGTCATCGCCCGACAGAGCGTCCGCTCTCCTGTCGGATATTACATGACTGTTGAGCAAAGGAGCGATCTCCGAGGTCCCAGAAGATCTCAGTCATGATGGTTTCTCATCTCGTTACTTCCTGGTTCCCAAGAAGACAGGAGGGGTGAGACAGATCTTGGATCTGCATAATCTGAATGCGCACGTAGCCAAACGACCGTTCCGTATGCTCACCACTACTCGCCTGTTGGAAGCCTTCCTACCAGGAGGTTTCTGTGCGAGCATAGACCTCAAGGATGCTTACTTCCATGTCCCGATCGTTCGCAGACACAGGAAGTTTTTCCGGTTTGCCTTTCAGGGCAAGTGTCTACGAGTATACGAGGATCCCATTCGGCTACGCTCTGGCTCCATGTACCTTCTCCAAATGCTTGGAGACGGCACTTGAGCACCTACGCAGGGAGGGCATCAGGATTTTAGCTTATCTAGATGATCTCCTGATTCTAGCCTCGTCCCTGGAGCTAGCCAGGATACACACCTTCTGAGTAGTGTCCCTTCTCAGGCAATTGGGACTCGCCGTGAATTGGAAAAACAGCGTTCCGAGACAAGCCCAGCAGGTTTCTTACCTGGGTCTGGTCATAGACACGCGCACAATGAGAGCGCACATTTCGGACCTGCTGGAACTAGACACGTTCTTACTGGTGCTGACGCACTTCTCGGACCTATTCAAGGGCCGCAATGTCTTGATTCGCTCAGACAATCAGGGCATGGTCGCTTACTTCAATCGCCGGGGGGGATCAGGTCTCCTGCTCTTCACCGGTCGGCGACTCATCTTTGGCTATGGGCGCATGCCCACCTTCACTCCTTAGTGGTGACTCACATTCCGGGCCGTCTGAATGTGGACGCGGACCTGATGTCTCGGGGGGGACTCCATCACGACGAGTGGCGACTCCACCCGGATATCGTCTCCCTCATCTGGCAGAAGTTTGGGGAAGCCCAGGTGGACTTATTTGCGTCCAGACAGAACGCACACTGTCGCCTGTGGTTCTCCCTGTCCCAGATGGATCACCCCCTCTGGGTGTGGACGCGTTTGCGCACCTCCCCTGGCCTCGGGGTCTCCTTTACGCATTTCCCCCGAAGCACTGTATAGCGCGTCTGCTGGCTCGGGTCAAAGCGGAGAGGCTTCGGATCATTCTGGTGGCACCCAAACGTCCCGCTTTCATCTGGTATCCGGAGATGATCCAGTTGCTGGCGGACCGCCCTTGGGTGGTTTTGTCCAGGCAGGACGCTCTGTCTCAAGTGGAGGGCTCGATTCTACACCCTCCTTCGCTATCAGGGACCCTCATGGCTCCAGAGCGGGACAGGCTTTTGAATAGAGGTCTGTCCGCTGCGGTGGTCCGCACCATCCAGGGAACCAGGGCAGCATCCACGTCCAAGGTGTATTCCACTCGCTGGAATATGTTTGTGACGTAGTGCACGCAGAGGTCGTCTGACCCTTCATGTTGTCCTGTGGAGGAGATCCTGTCATTTCTGCAGTATCTCTTTGATATGGATAGGTCCCCCTCAACTATCCGTTGATACGCATCGGCCATCTCTGCGTGCCATGAGAGTTTTGCTGGAAACACTGTTTTCAGCAACCCTCTCCTCCGCCACTTCTCCACAGTGGGACCTTGCTAAGGTGCTAGGCTCCCTTTGTGAACCCCCATTCGAGCCCTTACAACAGTGTTCTCTTAAGTTGCTCTCTCTTAAGACTGCCTTGCTTCTCGTTTTATGCTCTGCCAAGTGAGTGAGCGATCTCCGTGCGCCCAGGCTGTCTGGCTATTAGAGAGGACTTAGGCTGTGCTACGCTGAGACCTAACCCGTCCTTCGTACCTAAGGTTATCGCCAGCTCTTTTCGATCTTGAGTTATCGATTTACAGGCCTTCTTCCCTCCTCCGCATGTGCGTGAGGAGGACGAGAGGCTCCACTGTCTGTGCCCGGTACATGCTCTCACTCTGTACGTAGAGCGCACCAGATCTATCAGACTGACTCCCCAGCTGTTTATCTGTTACTCAGATTCCCGGATGGGTCATTTTGTGTTTTTGTGTGTCTGTATTCTCATGTCCCTCATCTCGTGATGTGTGGTGCGTGAGTTATTGTTGTGCTTTATGTGGAACGGATACGTTTCCCTTTCGCTTGAGCTCAACATTCTTTCTTTTTCTGGGGTGGCCTATGTGTTCATAGGTCTGCTCTGGGGGAGGATTTTCGTCATTAACACATTTGATCATTCCTTCTCTGACCTTGTCAGTTATCGGTGATGTTTTCGTCTTGGGGTTTTAGGGGATGTTATTTTAACTGGACCCTGCAAGTCATGCTGGTTGGTCTGGCAAGGAGTAAATCCTTGGCACACTTGCTCCGCCGTGAACCACTAGGAGCTAAAGCCCCTCTAGGGGGCGGAGCTCCACGACATATAACGTTAGTTACCGAGAATGTAACTCCGGTTATATGAGTGGAGTGGTTGCCCTGCTGTCCCACAAGTTATGCTGAATAAATTCGGGAGGGCGTTCTCTGGGCTCACGGGCCCTATATAGGGGCAGGCAGGCATGCCCTGATTGGCTGTCACATCTTGCATAATGAGTTTTCAGTAAGGCCGCTAACACGGCAAGGGTAAACCACTAGGAGCTAAAGCCTCTCTAGGGGGAGGAGCTCCAATCATATAACCGGAGTTACATTCCCAGTAACTAACGATATTCAGTCATCCCAATTAATCCAATAACCCTCGATCTTCCAGAATCAGACTTTTTATCTGAACATAACCCAAAATCTAATACTGCCTAAGCCTATTCTGTTATTTGTGTTTTATTCATGATTTTAATTGCTTCAAAACATTGTTGAAAAATAAATGGCAAAACCCTAACCCATTGCTGTATATAAAAATTAAGATATCCGTAGCTTTTTGCGCATAAACTAAATCTGCAGTAGTCTGATGTTTTGCTCCACAACCAACAATATTGTCAAAATGTTGCAGAAACCCCAGGCACGCTTGCAATCATGAACACCTGCATAGAAATAAGATTTACCCGAGCGAACGTAACCTGCGATTATTAGCGCCACCAGTGATGGATTTTCGAAACGCAAATGAAATAAATAAACTGTGATTATAAACCTGCACTCTTAGCTTAAGATAACATCAGCAGCCAATGATAACCAATTAACACAATTTTCAGAGATGCAAAGCAAACAGAATCACATGGATTCACATGTATGGACGGAGTTGATGTGGCCGCGTCGAATGCAAATAATCATCCTTTGGCAAAGTGCTTCCCAACACACCTTATCTCCTCAATGTCGTGGTAAATTCAATATGTTTTATCTTGAAGGCAGCGCCATGTTACAGCTATCTAACAAATAGTTGCCTAATCTATTAAACAATTCTTGTCTATGTTCTTTGGTGCAACTCATCCTGGCTGTGTTGTTCCGTGCATTTGACAAATAAGCCTTGAAACTTGAAAAAGATATAACACCAGGTAGGCCTATCGCCTATCATTGTTCTGAGAAAGATGCGTCGAGTAGATAGCTAAATAACAATTTATATGGCTTGGCTAATATTATCGTAGATATACTCTGTTTTTACCAGCCATCCAACCAACCAAAACCGGAGAAAATTAAACTAGCCTTTCATCCGTCACTAATCTGGTTATGCAAGCCCACCTTTGCGTGCATGATGATCACACACAACTGAGGCGAGCAATTCTTATTTTGTTTCAAATAATGACGTTTTTAAAACATTAAATAATAAACTCAAACATGCTATACACCTGTTCATTTTCAATTGAAGTAATCCAAAAGTAATCATTTACATGATTACATTTTTTCAAAAGTATCTGTAATCCAATATTTTTGTTGGTAGTTGTAATCCGTTACTCTCCAATTCTGGTAGTACCATATATTAATACATTAACAATAGTCAATGTTCTACTATGAGTGGTACCATATATCACCAAATGATCGTGTTTCCTCACACCCCCCCCTTCACATCTCTATTTCTATGTCTCGTTTGTCTCTTTATCCTTACTCTTTTTTCTTTAACCCCTCCCTAGGACTAGGTTTTAGATAAAAAAAAAAAAAACAAGAAACCAGGCAAGCCTAGTTCAGCCGGCCCGCAACAGATATCGTTGCCCTCTCAAGATTCAAACCGGGGTTGTCCACGTGGAAGGCTGTGTCGTTAACCACTATACCACAGCGCTGTACATTTGACCCACAAATAAAATTAATAAATGTCGTTTCTCTCAATAGACTGGAACTTAGGTCTTCCACATGAGAGGCACTGTCTTTAACCACTACGCCACGGCATTACACGTTTCAGCAGTCGCTAGACACCATTGAGCATTGTGTTCAACTGACTAACACTTCTTATAAAGTTTACCTCCACCATATCATCTATGAACTGTATGGCTTTTGCCACTGGCCATTTTAAAAGCTTATTAGCCAGTAATAGGCTTACTAGTATCTACTAACTTCCAAGGAAGTCATAAGAATTGAGCAATTGCTAGCGAGACTGAAGATGAACTTTTCCATGCCAGAAACCGTCGCAATATAACCGTATACAGTTTCAGTTAAGGCTTACTATAACATAACTACTGTGTAGCCAGCAAATGTGTTTATCCTGACCCAAAACGCATGCATGGATGGGTACTTCAAAAATCCACCAGAAACAGTCGCAATATAAACGTAAACAGTTTTTTTCAGGCTTACTGTAATGTAGATACTGAAGGTTTTAGCCAGCAAAGTTTTCGTCTATACTGAATAATTCATAATGTGTACTTTGCTTTGCCTGTGAGGAGATACAGATTATAGTTTACAGGTCCACTTCTCTAACCACTACGCAATTTAACAAGGGGGACACAGTCAGTCAGTCAGTCACTCAGTAAGAGACATTCAGAATGCTCCGCTTACGCGGTCCGGCAAAAATAATTATAAAAAAGTTTGTTATTCCTGAAAGTCGTTCACTCTGGAAGTGTAGATGTAATGTCATTTTTTGTCCACAGAGACCCACAGGAGAAATCAGAGTCAGGGATTCTCAGTCAATCTGTCCAGAGTCATCATAAAGATCTTTCCTGCATATTCAGTGTATGTGGTCCTCTTATGTACATTTGTTTCTGTTTACTTCAAGTAAAGTTAATCTGTCAGTCATTAATTAATTAGTTAATATTGTTCTGATATTTCATTAACTTTGATTCAACCTGATGTTAACTTTTTCACTCTGCCACTTTCAGTTACTTGAAAAAAATATCATGACATTTGTGAAGAAAGAGTTGAAAAGGTTCAAGTCAATGCTAAGTTCAGATCTCCCAGAAGTCTTTGAAAGTCAGAGGAAGGATGAGGAAGGTTTGGACCCTGAATATGAGAAGGATAGCAGTGCTAAAGAGGGGGCTCTGAAGATTACATTGCATTTCCTGAGGAACATGAACAGGAAGGAACTTGCTGACACACTGGAGAAAAGTAAGAGTTGTCTAACTTTACTGTTCAATGTGTGATTATGCAGAACATTTAAAAGCTTTATGTAGCTGTTTAATTCAATAATAATGTAGTGACCTTAAGACAACACCTGGTGACCTCTTCTAGTAGTGATGTGTACAATAATTTAACATAGAACAAGAAAGGGTGAAAACACCGAGATTACAATACAATCCTACAATTGTCATTGTTTAAAGAAACAATATTCTGTATTATTTGTTCATTCAGATGAGCTTGCTATGATTTGTCATGAACACAAATCTAACCTGAAGAAGAAGTTTCAGTGTGTATTTGAGGGTATCGCTAAACCAGGGAACCCAACACTTCTCAATAAGATCTACACAGAGCTCTATATCACAGAGGGTGGAAAGGGAGAGGTCAATAATGAACATGAGGTGAGACAGATTGAGACAGCAACTAAGAAAAAAGCAAGACCAGAGACAGCTATCAAATGTAACGACATCTTCAAACCCATACCTGGACAAGACAAACCTATCAGAACTGTGATGACAAAGGGAGTCGCTGGAATTGGAAAAACTGTCTCTGTGCAGAAATTCATTCTGGATTGGACTGAAGGAAAAGCCAATCAGAATGTCCAATTTGTATTTCCCCTCCCTTTTAGGGAGCTGAATTTGATGAAAGGGGAAGAACTCTGTTTGACTCAGCTCATCAATCATTTCTCAGTTGAAACCAAAAAATCAAGAATCTCTAACTACAACAAATACAAAGTTCTGTTCATCTTTGATGGTCTGGATGAATGCCGACTGCCCCTTGACTTCAAGAACAACAAGAGCTGTTGTGATGTGACAGAGTCAACCTCAGTGGATGTGCTGCTGACAAACCTCATCAAGGGAAATCTGCTTCCCTCTGCTCTCCTCTGGATAACTACCAGACCTGCAGCAGCCAATCAGATCCCTTCATGGTGTGTTGACCTGGTGACAGAGGTGAGAGGGTTCAATGACCTGCAGAAAGAGGAGTACTTCAGGAAGAGATTCAGTGATGAGGACCTGGCCAGCAGAATCATCTCACACATAAAGACATCAAGGAGCCTCCACATCATGTGTCATATACCAGTTTTCTGTTGGATCGTTGCTACAATCCTTGAGGACATGTTGACTACAGATGAAAAAGTAGAGCTGCCAAAGACCCTCACAGACATGTACTCAAAATTCCTTGTGTTTCAGTCCACACACAGGAATGCAAAGTATGATGGGAAAAAAGAGACAGATCCACACTGGAATAAAGAGAGCATTCTGACACTGGGGAAACTGGCTTTTCAACAGCTACAGAAAGGCAATCTGATTTTCTATGAAGAAGACCTGAAAGAATGTGACATTGATTTTTATGAAGCAACAGTGTACTCAGGAGTCTGCACACAGATCTTTAAAGACGAATCTGGGCTGAACCAGGACAAGGTGTTCTGCTTTGTCCATCTGAGCATTCAGGAGTTTTTAGCTGCTGTATATGTGTTTCTCTCATTCATCAACAACAATGAGAATCTAATGGATGAACGACAATCAACCGACAGGAACGTTTCAGTGCAGTTACAAGACCAAGTCACATTCTACAAGACTGCTGTGGATAAAGCCTTCCAGAGTAAGACTGGACACCTGGATCTTTTCCTCCGCTTCCTTCTGGCTCTCTCACTGGAATCAAATCAGAAGCATTTACGAGGTCTACTGACAAAGACTAGAAGCAGCCCACAGAGCCATGAAGAAATAGTCATGTACATCAAGAAGAAGATCAGGGAGAATCCCTCTTCAGAGAGGTGCATCAATCTGTTCCACTGTCTGAATGAACTGAATGACCATTCTCTACCAGAGGAGATCCAAAGATACCTGAAATCAGAAAGTCTCTCCAGAGAACAACTGTCACCTGCACAGTGGTCAGCTCTGGTTTTTGTGCTACTGACTTCAGAAGAGGAGATTGCTGTGTTTGACCTGAAGAAATATTCCACATCAGAGGAAGGTCTTCTGGTGTTGCTGCCAGTGGTGAAAACCTGCAGAACTGCTCTGTAAGTACAGTCATGCAAATTACACACACACACACAAGATCCCTCTTCTTAAATCTACAATGGAAATACTGACTGAAAACATTGATAATTTTCTATACAGTTGTGCTCATTAGTTTGCATACCTTGGCAGAAATTGTGAAATTTTGGCATTGATTTTGAAAATATGACTGATCATGCAAAAAAACTGTCTTTTATTTAAGGATAGTGATCATATGATGCCATGTATTATCACATAGTTCTTTGGCTCCTTTTTAAATCATAAAGATAACAGAAAGCTCCCAAATGGCCCTGATCAAAAGTTTACATACCCTTGAATGTTTGGCCTTGTTACAGATACACAAGGTGATACACACAGGTTAAAATATAAATTAAAGGTTAATTTCTCACACCTGTGGCTTTTTCAATTGCAATTACTGTCTGTGTACAGTATAAATATGTGTTTGTTAGCTCTCACGTGGATGCACTGAGCAGGCTAGATACTGAGCCATGGGGAGCAGAAAAGAACTGTAAAAAAGACCTGAGTAACAAGGTAATGGATCTTTATAAAGATGGAAAAAGGATATAAAAATATATCCAAAGCGTTGCAAATGCCAGTCAGTACTGTTCAATCAATTATTAAGAAGTGGAAAATTCGTGGATCTCTTGATATCAAGCTATGGTCAGGTAGACCAAGAAAGATTTCAGCCAAAACTGCCAGAAGAATTGTTCGGGATACAAAGAAAAACCCATAAGTAACCTCAGGATAAATACAGGCTGCTCTGGAAAAAGACGGTATGATTGTTTCAAGGAACACAATATGATGATACTTGAACAAAAATGAGCTGCATGGTCGAGTTGCCAGAAAGAAGCCTTTACTGCTCCAATGCCACAAAAAAGCTAGGTTACAATATGCCCGACAACATCTTGACACGCCTCACAGCTTCTGGCACACTGTAATTTGCAGTGATAAGACCAAAATAGAGCTTTATGGTCATAACAATAAGCGCTATGTTTGGAGAGGGGTCAACAAGGCCTATAGTGAAAAGAATACCATCCTCACTGTGAAGCATGGTGATGGCTCACTGATGTTTTGTGGGTGTGTGAGCTCTAAAGGCATGGGGAATCTTGTGAAAATTGATGGCAACATGAATGCAGCATGTTATCAGAAAATACTGGCAGACAATTTGCATTCTTCTGTATGAAAGCTGCGCATGGGACGCTCTTGGACTTTCCAGCACGACAATGACCCTATGCACAAGGCCAAGTTGACCCTCCAGTGGTTACAGCAGAAATAGGTGAAGGTTCTGGAGTGGCCATCAAAGTCTCCTGACCTTAATATCATTGAGCCACTCTGGGGAGATATCAAACTACAGTTCATTCAAACGTGTGATTCATGCAAGACGACCAAAGATTTGCAGGACATGGAGGCATTTTGCCAAGACGAATGGGCAGCTATACCACCTGCAAGAATTCAGGGCCTCATAAACAAATATTACAAAAGACTGCACGCTGTCATTGATGCTAAAGGGGGCAATACACAGTATTAAGAACTAAGGGTATGCAGATATTTGAACAGGGGTGAGTTAATTTTTTTTCTTTGTGGCCATGTTTTGTTTTATGATTGTGCCATTCTGTTATAAACTACAGTTGAATATGAATCCCAAAAGAAATAAAAAATGTGTTTTGCCTGCTCACTCATGTTTTCTTTACAAATGGTACATATATTACCAATTCTTCAAGGGTATGCAAATTTTGAGCACAACTGTAATTGTTCAGTTTGTGACATCATCATAATGTCTCTCCAGACTGTCAGGTTGTAGAATCACAGAGAAAGGCTGTGCTTCTCTGGTCTCAGTGCTGAAGTCAAACCCCTCACACCTGAAAGAGCTGGATCTGAGCTACAACCAGCCAGAGGATTCAGTGAAGCAGCTCTCTGCTTTGGTGGAGGATCCACAATGTAGACTGGAGATTCTGAGGTGAGTAATTATAAATGCCAACTGAACTGACAATACAACAATACACATGACAATAACACAATAGAGGGGCAAAACAACAAAAGGGGAATATAAACGTCTGCTGTATTCCCACCTCCACCTGCTCTGAGCTGCCAGCAGGTCCAAGCCTCCATCCCTGGTAAAGACCAAACCCTGTCAGACATCCCAGCAGGCCTGGAAGGAAACAGACCACAACTAACAGGACCACCATTACAAACAAAAACATATTCTTACATAATAAATACTAATTTCTGTTAGTCCAAGTCTATCACACATTAGAACTAATCTTCATTCCACCCCTCTGATGTCCACTAATCCACCATTCATTCCCACTGTATTATTGTTACACTCTTTCTTTTTGAAGATTCCCTTCAAAAAGAAAGAAGACCATCTAACAGAATAATGAATAAATAAGGATATAATAATACATTTTCCACAATATAAATATAATTATAATACAGTCCTGTAATGTTAATAATTACCATCACATTTTGCCTACCCTCTAAAGGTGCAGCATATCTGGAAGAACAAATGTTCCTGCAAGCAGTGTGTGTGGTTCCTTAATTCTAGCTCAGGGGTTGTGGCGGTGTGTACCTATTCAAAGAATATTGCCAAGCAATATAAATCTATCAAGGCAAGCCAGGAATTGGTAAATGATTTGTTGAGATGTATTCAGATGCTGATATAACCAACCTGACTCATTTTAACAGTAGATCAACACCGGAGCATTCTGACAGAAACTGTGATCTCACTCAGACAGGTTTGTGGTCTAGTAGTGATGGACTGGTTGTCTCATAACCCACAGCCCAGTGGTTATATCCACTATGCAGCCAGGCAGAGGGTCAGAACATATTGTTTGGATACAAGTCCAGTGGTTATATCCACGATACAGCCGGGCAGAGGGTCAGAACATATTGTCTGGATAAAGGGCAGGTTAAAATATAGTGATGAACATAACATGATAAATATATTTAAGTGCATTTCATGACAGACCTTTGTCTATGTGCCGGTAGGGAATTGTTTTGCTCTTCTGCAAAGTAAACAACGTAGTCTCTTGGGCCATTGATGCCTGAACTGTGTGTTACAGCAGTATTTTCTATATTTACGGGTTCAGTTTGTGTGGGATTGAAAATTTCACTTCATCCATGCAGTTGCAGATGGGTTATTAAGAATTACAGGGGGTTGCAGGTGAAGAAACAGTTGACCCACCACTACTGTCTTGGGTGTTTATATGGAGGTGTAACATTAATAACAATCACAAAAAAATGGTTAACAAGGAATTTGGGCAAAAATTAAACAGATTTTATAGGGCCCTACACATGGAGGATTTTAATGGCAGAAGCATCTTGTGAAATCATGATTTCTTCTCTACAGGCTGTCAGGCTGTGGAATCACAAAGGAAGGCTGTGCTTCTCTGGTCTCAGCTCTGAAGTCAAACCCCTCACACCTAAAAGAACTGGATCTGAGCTACAATCAGCCAGAGGATTCATTGAAGCAGCTCTCAGCTTTGGTGGAGGAACCACAATGTAGACTGGAGACTCTGAGGTGAGTAATATTAAATACAAACTGAACTGAAAACAAACATGACAACAACACAACAGAGGGGCAACACAACAAAAGGGGAATGCTGAGTTCCCACCTCAGCCTGCTCTGAGCTGCCAGCAGGTCCAAGACTCCATCCTTGGTAAAGACCAAACCCTGTCAGACATCCCAGCAGGCCTGGAAGGAAACACACCACAACCAACAGGATCACCATGATAAACCAAAACATTCTTAAGCAATAGATAATCATTTTTTGTTAGTCCAAGTATATCCAACATTAGAACAATTAGATCTTCATTAGAACTATTAGATCACCACCCCTCTGATGTCCACTGATCCACCATTCATTCCCACTGTATTATTGTTACACTCTATCTTTTGGAAGACATCATTCTAACATGTTGTCTCATAGGGACATGAACTTCCCATCTGTTCCCATTTCTTCATGAATTGTCTGGTTACATCATACTGACGCTGCCTGGGGATCCATCATAGTACAGAGTAACTTGTCTCAGTTCTGCCAGGGTGGATGGGTGGAAGTCACACAGGGCTGCCTTGTCATGTTGCACTCTAGAGAGTCCTTGTGGTAAAGAAGCCGATTGTAATATTTTTTAATCATAAGGGGATAAATAAAAAACTAGTTAAATAACTAGATAAATAATGAAACTAGTCAGGCCCTATCATTTCAGTGTTGTGAAGATAGTGGTCAGAATCACTGAGTAGGACAAGTATCATGGAAATATAATATAACTGAGACAAGTTACTCTGTACCTCCTGGTTAGCAGGAGGCTTAGTTGCAATGTTAACTAAAATCTAGCTAGCTAGACTGGGTATGTTGCTGCTAACTAAAGTGCATTACTAAATAATAAAGTTCAAGTCAAGCCCAATGAACCACTAATACAAATATACTAACAAGCTGTAGTGTTATTATATGTTGTAAGTTAGCTAGAATATGACATTATCATTAAGACATACTGCATTTCGTTGTACTGTACTTGTACTTGTTCAATAACAAAAAAGTTGAATACAAAAAAAAGAAGATAGCTATAATAATAGGATTTAGCTGGCTAAGTAGCGTGAGCCGGTTCGCTAACCTTACCTCTATGTGCTTGTGGAGGTATGATGATGAGTTTTTGAAAGCTGAGATGGTTGCGTCTTTGGGAATAAAAAGACATTTCATGATGACTGTGTTGCCTATTTTAAATTTAATCGAAACATGTCGTGCAACTGTGGCCAGAGATTGGAATTTCCCTCGTCAACGTCCTCCAGTTGACCACTTTCTATGTCGGTGGCAGTGTCTGTCATTTAATTAGCTACGTCTGTGCTCGCACTCCGATGCAGATTTAAAGGATCGGGAGGAAACACGCCAACCCCACCCAACCTCAATTCAAATCACGAAACGAAAAAACTCAATATTTTTTGACAAACAACTGAAGACAAAATTGTTGAAATTGGTGAAATGTAGTAAAGGAGTAAAGAGTACGATTTATTTAAACATAAATACTTGAGTAAGAGTAAAGAGTACAGCCCACAGAAAGTAACTAGAAAAGTACTCATTCCTCTGAAACTGTACTCTTTTACTCATTTGCGTTACTTGTAACACGTTACTACCCACCCCTGGCTACCGGTAATGTAACTCCGGTTATATGAGTGGAGCGGAGCCCCCTAGACCTGATGCCCTGCCTTCCCCCACTTTTCTGGCTGAAGAAATTGGTGGGAGGAAGTGTAATGGTATGCTCAGGTACTTTTAGGGGCAGGCGTACCCCGATTGGCTGAGACATGTGCATAATTAATTTTCAGTGATGGCCATGGACGCGGCAGGGTAAACCGTTAGTTACCGGGAATGTAACTCCGGTTATATGAGTGGAGCGGAGCCGCCTAGAGGGGCTTTAGCTCCTAGTGGTTTACCCTGGCCGCGTCCGCGGCCGTACTGAAAACTCATTATGCAAGATGCGTAAGCCAATCAGGGCACGCCTGCCCCTATATATGACCCATGAGCCCAGAGAACGTCCTCCCGAGATTATTCAGCATAACTCGTGGGACGGCAGGGCAACAGGTCTAGGGGGCTCCGCTCCACTCATATAACCGGAGTTACATTCCCGGTAACTAACGTTATATATCGTGGAGCTCCGCCCCCTAGAGGGGCTTTAGCTCCTAGTGGTTCACGGCGGATCGAGCGAGCCAAAAATGTACTCCCTGCCGGAACACCAGTAAGCTCACATGGTCCAGTAAAAACCGACCCCAAAAACCCCAAGACGAAAACATCCCGACAGCTGACACGGTCAGAAAGGGATGATCGAATGCGTAATGATGGAATCCCCCTAGTGTAGGCCCATGAAACATAAGCCAACCCAGGGAGAAGGGATGTTGAGCTCAAGCGAGAGGGAAACGTATCCATTCCACACAAGCACAACAGAAAATACCCATGCACCACACATCACGAGATGAAGGGCATGAGAATACAAAAAAAATATGAATTAATTAAAAAATATGAATTCATTAAGGTAACGCCCCAGGGAGGAGGCAAACCTGCACCAAGTGCACTTGTACTCAATTACAATACCCCTGTGCCACCAAGCCACAGGGTACGCATTTATAATGAGAGGATATAATCAAGGCAAAGCACGTGATTCCTTAACAAGTTCAGAGATCTCGGGCAGCCGCACCGAGGACCGAATGAACAAGGGAAGACGGAGACACGTCTAACAAATAGAAACGCACAAACGCCGAAGGCGACGACCACGACGCCGCGTGGCGCAAATGTCATCCACTCTGACCCCGTGGAAGAGGGCAGAGGAGGCAGCAACACCCCGCGTGGAGTGTGCACGGAGACCCTCCGGAACAACAGAACCAGACGCCCCATAGGCCAAAGTGATGCAGTCACAAAGCCAATGGGACAGACGCTGTTTGGAAAGCAGACGACCCAGCCAGGAATCCGAATAACAAACAAACAGCTGGGGAGTCAGTCTGATAGACCTAGTGCGCTCTACATAAAGGGCGAGAGCGCGCACCGGGCACAGACAGTGAAGCCTCTCATCCTCCTCACGGACATGCGGAGGAGGGAAGAAGGACTGTAAGTCGATAGTCCTCGATCGAAAAGAACTGGTGATAACTTTGGGCACAAAGGACGGATTAGGTCTAAGCGTAGCGCAACCTAAGTCCTCTCTGATTGCCAGGCACCCTGGGCGCACCGAGAGCGCGCGGAGATCACTCACTCGTTTAGCAGAGCACAGAGCGATAAGCAGAGCCATCTTAAGGGAAAGCAACTTGAGAGAACACTGCTGGAAGGGCTCAAATGGGGGTTCACAGAGAGCGCCCAGCACCTTAGTCAGGTCCCATTGAGGAGCGCCCAGTCTGGCCGCCGGGCACAGACGGCGCGTACCAGAAAGAAAACGGCGAAGGAGAGGGTGGCTGAAAACCGTGTTTCCAGCAAAACCCTCATGACACGCAGAGATGGCTGATGCATATCCGCGAATGGTCGAAGGAGACCTATCCATATCAAAGAGATACTGCAGAAATGACAGAATCTCCTCCACAGGACAACACGAAGGGTCCGAGGACCTCAGCGTGCACCACAACACAAACATATTCCAGCGACAGGAATACCATTTGGACGTAGACGCTGCCCTAGCGCCCTGGATGGTGCGCACTACGGCAGCGGACAAACCTCTGTTCAAAAGCCTGTCCCGCTCAGGGGCCAGACCCTGAGAGCTCCTGAGAGCGACGGAGGGTGTAGAATCGAGCCCTCCGCTTGGGACAGTGCATCCTGCCTGAGCGGAACCGACCACGGACGGTCCGCCTGCAACTGGATCATCTCCGGATACCAGATAGCCGCAGGGCGGTCGGGTGCCACCAGGATGACCCGAAGCCCTTCCTCTTTGATCCGTGCCAGCAGACGCGCTATGCAGCGCTGCGGAGGAAACGCGTACAGGAGGCCCTGAGGCCAGGGGTGGTGCGCGAACGCGTCCACCCCCAGAGGGGGGCGATCCGTCTGGGACAGGGAGAACCACAGGCGACAGTGTGCGTTCCGTCTGGACGCGAACAGGTCCACCTGAGCTTCCCCAAACCTCTGCCAGATGAGGGAGACGATATCTGGGTGGAGACGCCACTCGTCGTGATGGAGGCCGCCCCGAGACATCATGTCCGCGCCCACATTCAGAA
>JACXGI010010056.1:0-28644 GCA_016801175.1 Esox masquinongy | reverse complement strand
TCTGTGAACAGCCAGCCCCTTTAGCAATGACCTTTTGTGTCTTGCCCTCCTTGTGCAAGGTGTCAATGGTCATCTTTTGGACAGCTGTCAAGTCAGCAGTCTTCCCCATGATTGTGTAGCCTACAGAACTAGACTGAGAGACCATTTAAAGGCCTTTGCAGGTGTTTTGAGTTAATTAGCTGATTAGAGTGTGGCACCAAGTGTCTTCAATATTGAACCTTTTCACAATATTCTAATTTTCTGAGATACTGAAATTGGGGTTTTCATTAGTTGTCAGTTATAATCATCAAAATTAAAAGGAATAAACACTTGAAATATATCAGTCTGTGTGGAATGAATGTATACATTTTACAAGTTTCACTTTTTGAATGGAATTTCTGAAATAAATCAACTTTTTGATGATATTCTAATTATATGACCAGCACCTGTATGTACATGTGGAACATGTTACATCACATAAATAGGTTGATCTAAATGGAATCAGTACATCCATCACTCCTTTGCATAGTCCTGGGTATTCCGCTGCAACTGCAATCCAGAATTCAGCAAGCGTTGTTGTGGCAAACATTGCCTTAATGTCTGATCACTGGACAGCTCCATCAGTGCATCCTTCAGGTCATATTGTAGGTGATCCCCAGTTGCGTTAACGGTTGTCGTATCCAGTCATATCGTTGTGGAATTGTCTCATTTGGGAAGTACATCAGACAACGCCTATATTTGTATTTCTGCCTTATAGTGATGTGTTAAGTACATTAAGTTTGTAGAATACAGACAAAATTTGTCAGACATGCAAAAGTCTTTTCAGTTTCACTGGCTTTAAACTTTTGTGAGCAAGAAGAACCTCTGAGCAAAAAACGCATTGGGGATGATGTACATTGTTGATGGTAAAGCAAGTGAAACCAAACTATAAATTCCTCTTGAACGTTTTCAACGTTTGAATGGCTTGTCGGGCTGGAAAGCCTTACCCTTGCGTTTCTCATTTCCCGTAGGCTTATTTTCATTGGAAGTTGATTGCTTTTCTGAAGGAATGCTTTCATCAGCTGTTTGAGAGAGTCTGTAGTCATGTAATGTCTTCTTGTTTGTAGAGCTACGAATAAGCCACCGATTCAAGTTGGCTATGTTCAAGTGTGGCTCCGTAGATAGGCTACTGTTAACCGGTGCAATAGATTTAACGAACCAGTTTTTGTTCTGTGACAACGACGTGAATTTAAAAATATTAATATTTTACATATTTAGCCTATTCTAGTTCTATTCCCCCTTATATACAGTATAACAGTTGTCAGGTTTATTAAAAATAACACTTTTTAATTCAAATGTATTTATTCTAGAAATCATCTTGCGACCCTCCCAAAATCATCTGGCGACCCTTACTTTAAGAACCACTGTATTATGCAGTTAAGCTATTAAATTCAGGTCTGCGTTATCTAGGTGTAGTAGGATGAAGTACATGCCCATGTTGACTGCATCATCCATGTTGTCCCCCACTGTCAAAAGCTAGCTATGGTAGCTTCACCATTTTTCTCCTCCAGAACATTTTTCTATTTTTCCCGCTTGGTGAGCAGGGTTCACAGGCACTATGGACATTTCTGCCTAGGTAGAATTACGCTCCCCGCCAAAGCTCCATTTTAAATTGCTCTCTGTCAGAACTGACCTACAGCAGTAAACCAAGCCAGAAGTAATATAGCTTGCAAATATGATTCCAGTAAATAAATAGCTGCTCTTCAAGCCCTTCCCTGGCTCAGCACAGTCACTTCTACCCGTGGGCTGGCTGACCAAGGCTTGCCTACATTTTCTTGCTTGTTTTTAATTTGGTTACCAATGAACATGACATGACTATATTGGTCACTAATGAACATGACTATGTTCATCTCATTTTGAGTAATATGTTTGGTAATTTCTTTGTTAACCTGGTTTTGCTGTAGCTATGTAGGCACTGAGTTGAATTATGCATTTGCCCTGTTTTCTGCATATCAGAGCTTTGAATGAGATGTGGAAGTGTCAGAACATGCTTCGCAATCATGTCAAAGATCTCCTGGACCTGGTCAAACAGCCCAAAGTAAGGAATATCAGTGTTTTGTTCTTTTGTGAAAGTTGTGTTTTTCCTTATTCCCTATCTCATTTGAAATAATCCAATAAAGAATACAAAAGTTACAACATAGCCTACCTTTCAGAGTGAGTCCTACCAGAAAGCAGTGTTTGCCAAAGTCATGATCATCACACGTAAGTCTTTCCCAAAACTGTCTAATCATATAGAGACAGAATAATCCAATGAAAAACGTTGTGCAGCAGAGTATAATTTTTGTTACAATAAAAATATTTAAAAAGTAATATATGTAAATACTGTATGTATTTACATGTCTTTTATCTTTGTGATCACTTTGAGATTTCTTTTATTTGATTGTTTCACATTAGGAAACCTGCCAGACCCAGGCAAAGCACAGGACTTTGTGAAGAAGTTTGCCCAGGTGCTAGAGGAGGATGAGAAGATCAAGAAACAGCTGCAGACTCTGGTCAGCCCTGCCTGCTCTTGCAAGCAGGCCGAAGGATGTGTGGTAAGACGGTGGGGTAATGAGTACCAGGTCTGGTGCTCTTAACAGTGTCTTGTTCATTTAGACCAGAGGTATGTAAATATGGACCTCAAAGCCAGTTTCACTCCATTTTGTCATTGCAACCCTCTTATTAGGGACTTATATAGGTGGGTGCAATTAATGAGGCAAAACAGAAAACCAGCATGCTCCAGACCTTGTAGTAGGGTAAGATTTGAATACCCCCTATTTAGACCAACACTGTGAGGCACCATCTGCCTGGTTCTTTCTAATAAGAAAAGGAAATGTTTAGTTTTCCCTTGCATGCTTTTATGAACACAGTGAATGTGTATAACTACAATGCTGAATAGCTGGTGCAGTTCAGGAACACCAACTTGATTCCAAAAACAATTTTTGCGTGAGAACCCAACCATATTGATTTTTTTTTTTTTTACCCCTATCACTAGTGTTGGGGTTCAGGGAAAACCCTCTGGATCCCAGGACCGGCATTGGGAAACACTACTCCTACTGAGTTGAATGAATGTAATATGTGATCTCTGTCATGACTGGACTCTCTCTCTCCCCAATATCCCCCAGAGGGATATCACTAAAAAGCTTGGGAGCCCCAAACAGCCCAGCAACCCCTTCCTAGAGATGGTCAAGTTCCTGCTGGAGAGGATTGCTCCTGTCCACATAGACACAGAGTCTATAAGGTACAAACAAACACATTGTCCTTTTTCATCAGTTGTCTCAATGGTTGACTGAACGCAACATTTTCCCGTAAGATGCACGTAAATGCCTCATTATTTTGTCTGTGCGTTTCCCGAAAGCATTGTTACTTAAGTGGCACGTAACATCGCTCGTTAATTAACGAGTGCTCTGGACCACTCGTTAGTCCATCGTAACAGACACTTTACTGTTTTTGTGAAATCGCGCCTCCCTCGACATGCAAGGAGTGATCGCAAACAGTTAATATTAAGGCAATAGAACAAATAACAATTATCAAAGCATTTTTGATTTAGACCAATTTATTTAGACATTATATAAGTGTGTGAGTGGATGTGAATGCAATTGTCAACAGAGGATAAGGAAAAACATACATGAAACAAGAAATAATTAAGTGTTCAAAATTAATGTTCACGAGTCTTTAACCCTGCATTGTAGGCTGCTAGTAAGCTACTGTCTTTGATGGATCAGTGCTGGTGCCTGTACCTCGTCAAGAAGAACATTGATTTCTTCAGCTCTGAATGCTTGTTTTCTCTTGCGTTACATTTTTATTTCAAACAATTAGAATAGATTTTTCCAATTATGCTTTATATTCCCAGTTAACCAATCATGTGTTGATTGCTATATGAAGTAACATATGTTCTATATAGCTGCTAGTGATGTGCAGTTCGCAAGCAATTTGTTCAATTTGAACAAATCTTTTTAGTGACTCGGGGCTCACGAGTCCTTTTTTCTAGTGACTCATTCAACTGTATCATTCATTTGAACGTGTGACTGCGAATTTCTACAACATGATCACTTGCTTCATACCCGGTCCTCCAGGTCAGTTCTCCGATCAACGTCTATGTACATTCGCAGAGAAAAATACATCAAAGCAGGAACATCATAAAGACATGTTTATAACTGATTATTGAACGCAGACTATAATAATTAGTAAAGTTAGTTGATTACTGATGTCATGAAAAACACAGATGAAAACAAGCACGGAGCCTTTGCCTAAGTAAAAAAGACTTGTGAACGACTGACTCGTTCAGTTTTATCATTCAAGTTGTTCACAGTTGTTTCGTTCATTTGAACGACTGGCAGAGGAATTCTACCCAACCAAGCCGTTAGTTTTATGTTTGCAAAGAAAAATGGATCAAGACATTAGCATTATAAAGACATGTTTGTAACAGGTAATTGGACACATGGTATGTCTAAAATAATTAATGTAGTAGTTGACTTTTGATTGTAATGATAAACATAGATGAAATCTTACACTGAGCCTTTGCCTAAGTAAAAGACCTGTTCAGTTTTATTGTTCAACTGAACACATGTTTCATTCATTTGAACAACTGGCAGTGGAGTTCTACCCAAACATAAGCTGTTTGTTTGTTTTACATTCGCAAAGAAAAATAGATCAAGACATTAGCATCATAAAGACATGTTTGTAACAGATAATTGGTCATGTGGTAGGTCTTAAATAATTAGGCTAATGTAGTAGTTCATTTTTGATTGTAATGATAAACACATGAAATCATACACCAAGCCTTTGCCTAAGTAGCCTAAATAAGACTGGTGAACGACTGACTCGTTCAATTTAATCGTTCAACTGTTTTGTTCAGTTGAACGGCATTCGTTGGCCACGGGGGGTCTGCGGGGGGCGGTAGGCATTACTGACTCAAATGAACGACATGACTCGAAAGATTAAAACTTTTTATTGAACGACTCGACAAGATCCGAGTCAGTAGAAAGAGTTGAACTTACCATCACTACCGGAGGTACTGATAATTTGATTTCACGTTATCGATTTCCAGAGATATGATTTTGATTGGCTGAAATCTACCCCATTTATTGGATGTAATGTTTGGTCCACCCTAAATATCACAACTTCTTTGAGTTTTACATTTTCCAAATGATGCCTAAGTAGTAGTAGAATACATCGCCAACGATGTATTATATGCTTCTGATAAGTAATCAAGCGCTATTGAAGTGCAATATGCTATATTTTAAAAAGTATTCATGCCCTAATTAAATTCCAAACCTTAAACATGGCCTAATTCCATTACAAACGGCTGTAACGTAGCACTTAAGATACACTTTATAAAGAGTGACATACGGGATGGTTTGGGAAACATGCGTAAGTCAGTCGTAACAATGTCCATCTTAAGGCTACATGTATCATTAAACCATCATAAGTGCCACGTTGGCAAAATATTCCAACTTAGCGTAATGCTTTCGGGAAACGCACTGATAAAATAACAAGGCACTTACGTGCATCTTACGACCATCTTAGTGCTTTGGGAAACCAGGCCCTGAGCTCAACAAGTCTGGGCAAATTACTGAGTAGGCACCAATCAGAGACAGCATTTTTATGATGCCATCATGTAGTATTTTTAAACTACAAAATACAAAACACTAAAGTATTTTGATACAAAATATGTATATAAAAATATGTATATAAATAATATTTTGTATTTCAAATACATATTTTAATTACATATATCATAAATACTGCCCATCCCTGCCATTAGTAATTAGTTAGCTAACTTACAATATGTGTCTGCTAAGTTACATGGCTATATTAGCCACAACCACTGACATAGTGGCATTTTTCCTGCACTACAAGTGACGTATTTAGCCTGTTATTAGAGTAAATTGACAAGTGAGATGAAGAACTGGGTTTGTGCTTCTAAATAAGACAGTGATATTAATAAAGTATTTTACTGACAAAAGTAATTATTATGAAACGTAGCTAGCTAGGTACATCAAGAGACACCGTTGGTTTAATTTTTGTTGAAACCAAGAAGTAGATGACATCATCACTGTGTGCTTAGGGATCAGTTCTCAGCCCGCTTCTGTTCAATCTCTGTATGCTACCTCTGGGCCAAATTTTACAGAACAACAACATTAACTACCATAGCTATGCAGATTATACTCAAATATACAGCTCTGGAAAATGTTAAGAGACCACTCCTAATTTTTCTTAAATCAGCATCTCTACATGTATGGCAGCCATTCCATTCCAGTGTCTGTTAAATTCCAACACAGGCACACCTCATTTTACTTAATGAGGTACTGATTAGGTGATTACCTGAACCAAATCTAATTTAACAAGGAAAAGTATAAAAACCATTGCTGTGATCATCACTATCCTCTTGCAATAGGACCAGCTGGATGGCAAAAACAGTGCAAGTAGTACCTCAAAGGTAATTTGAATAAAAAAATAACTATTCAGCATGACGAGTTGAAAAGAAAAGCTTTGATTGAGGAAAATAAGGGTTCAGTTCTGTGTTTACTGGCAGAGGAATACAGTGAGCGTCAGGTTGCTTCCATCCTGAAAATTTCAAAGACGGCGGTTCATAAGAACAAGGTCAAGCAACAGATATTGGGGACAACAAAGCTACAGACCAGAATCAAGGGCTTGGTGTCCCAAAAAGACCAAGAGAATCTCATCCATGCTTTTATCTCTAGTAGGGTTGATTACTGTAATGGCCTCTTAACTGGACTTCCCAAAAAGACTGAAAAACAGCTGCAGCTTATTCAGAATGCTCCATTTTTAAATCCAAGTTAAAAAACTTCTCTTTTCACGTACCTATGACTGAGCGCTTAAACATAACCATGTTTTTATTCAATTTCTATTTTCTTATTCTATGTTTTATTATTATGATGTTGTCCCCCTTGTTTTATTATTAAGGTGGTTAGAGTCCGCCTCAGGTCATTAGAGTCCCCCTTGTTATTTAAGGTGGTTAAAGTCCCCCTTGTTTTATTCATGTTTTATTCTAGTATTTGTTTTAAATCTATTGTATTTTTATATTTATCTTTTTCTTTGTAAAGCACATTGAATTGCTTCTATGTATGAATTGTGCTTTTTTTACGTTTCCAACTACACATTTGTGAGTTAAATTTTGTGTATATACGATTCATGGTTTACAATCACGGATTCGCTTCTGTGTATTCATGGTTTATATGTGTGGATTGTATGCTGTGTATTTAAGGCTGTGAATACAAAACTTTGGGAGTATTTTATCTCCATAATATTTCCAAAAATTCAGAGTTATTTCCCTTACAATAAAACAGTATGTTTTTAACATAATGCGATCGTTTGAAAGCACTAGCTGCTACAATTAACTTCCCGTTATACTGAACGTGGAAGCTGGTCCCTTGTTTTATATTGACGCAAAGAGTAGAGATAGTACAATTTAGTTTGATTTATGAAAACAATGTAAGGAAATTTTATTGACAGGAAAGTTAGAAATACTGAATGGGAGACAGCAAGGGTATGTCGAGTGAGACCAAAGGGAAAGGCATAGATACTTGGGTGAGCCAGGGGCCGAACAACAGCAAGGGTATGTTGCTAGGAGACATATGCGGTTTGGAATCAGGGGCTTTTATCTCTACACCAGACTTTGGCACAGAATCTATTTTGTCTTAGCTTTCCATTGTTGAACTTAGGTCCAAGCTCCCTAATCCTTTGTTGGTTACTACACAGTGCCCTGGTTAAGCAAGTCAACAAATCTATTCAGGGGACAGCCGATGATGATGAGGAAGGTGTCCCAACTGAAGAAGCAATCAGGGCTGGCCTTGAGATGCTTAAGGTAACACACACACACACACACACACACACACACACGCGCGCGCACGTACACAGGGAGTGCATTTTGTGTTGGAGGGTCTATAAGGGCACTCTTCCCTCTGGTTTAAGGAAATTCCATTATGGAGAGCCCAATGCCCTAAGGCACTACTCAGGACGTTGCCCTGAGTAGAGTGCATTATTTTTGGATGGGATATTAAACAGGTGTACTGACTCCATTGACTCATGACACTTAACGTGAAAGTAGAGTGTTGTTTTCCCCAATGTTCTGGCTAAATCCCAACCTGGGTCTCATACCAAAACAGTAACTGGGTCTTGGTCTGCAGGGTTGAAGTGAAATGTGTAGGTACTCTGTAATTGTGCTGACACGCCCATTAATTTATGGAGTCTCCAGACCAAGCAAACCATTTAGAAATACACAAGTTGCAGTGGCGACTCAAAATAGCTTTGTGGATTGTAAATTTAATAATAAGAGTTCCCTTCCAGAAAACATTCCTGACGTTTACTGACCCTCCTGCTTCCTCTAGTCCTGTCATTTACTAACCATGTTCTTCACTCTTCCCACCCAGGTGCTGTCATTTACTCACCCAGTGTCGTTCCACTCTGCTGAGACGTTTGAATCTCTGTTGGGCTGTCTCAAGATGGAGGACGAGAAGACAGCCGAGGCCGCCCTGCAGATTTTTAAAAACACAGGCAGCAAACTGGAGGAGAGCTTTCCCCACATCAAGTCGTAAGTCTCAACGTACAGCATGAGCCAATTTTGGCAGTTGGCTCCTGATTCCATTGAGAATTGGATTTTGAGAATTAGGTTTGACTGAGTTTGAACTCTCATTCCCAGAGTGTTGTTACCTGTTTTGCATCAGAAGGCCAAGAAGGGTCCCCCCCGACAGGCCAAGTACTCCATCCACTGTATCCACGCCATGTTCACCAACAGAGATACACTCCTTGCACAAATCTTTGAGGTGAGCTCTGGATAACCATTAATTACCTTGATCAGTTTGTGTTACAGGGCTCATCCCTTTGAAGTTTTCTTTAGTCCCATTATTGCAAATGTCCTACATTTTCTTCTTCACATTTACAATTGGTTTATAAGTCCTGATGACCAACCAGGACAGACTGGCCAATAAAGATGTTAAGTCCCACCCAGGTTACCACTTTGATGTGGTGCAAGCCCCTATCTGGACTTCTCATGCTACAACTGCGTTTTTGACATTTGAGGGCTATAATTTTATGTGGTTGGGGCAAGCAACCCTTGTGCCACAGCCACCTCATGTTTGTGATTTAACCAAATTTTAAGACAAGTTCTGTTGAATACACTTCATCGTCAAGCTGATCAGTTATCTCAGTAGATCTGGTAATCACTGCCAGAGAATTGTCACCACCTCTTCTAAACTATAAATTTTAGTTTGTACAACTTCATGGCAAAAAGCTATTTGGAAGTCCTGCCAAAAGAAAGATTTCACTTTTATCAGGACATGAAGATTAGCGCCTATAGTTTCCAAATCTGTCTTCCACTTGTTCACCACGGCATCTCCATACTCTTTCACGTCTGTCACATGTGCTCAGTGTGAGCCTGCTCTCATCTGTGAAGAGAACGGGGTGCCAGTGGCAGACTTGCCAATTCTGGTATTCTCTGGCAAATGCCAGTCGTGCTGCACAGTCACAGGGCCCACTAGAGGACGTTGGGCCCTCATGGAGTCTGTTTCTGACAGTTTGGTCAGAAAAATGCACACCAGTAGCCCGCTGATGGTCATTTTGTAGGGCTCTGATAGTGCTCCTCCTGCTCCTCCTCGCGCAAAGGAGCAGATAGCGGTCCTGCTGCTGGGTTGATGCCCTTGTACGTCCCTGTCCAACTCTCCTGGAGGAGATACCAAGGGACGGGTGTAACGGCCCGTCCCCTGGTATCTCCTCCATGCTCTTGAGACTGTACTGGGAGACACAGCAAATCTTGCAACAGCACCTATGGATGTGCCATCCTGGAGGAGCTGGACTGCCTGTGCAACCTGAATGGGCTGCAGGTACCACCTCATGCTACCAATAGTGCCAAGGACACTAGCAAAATGCAAAATTAATGAAGAATCAGTTAGGAAGGATAAGGAGAAAACAATTGTCTGAGGCCCCCACCTGCAAAACCATTCCCTTTTTAAGGGTTGTCTTACTGTTGCCTCTACAGTGCACCTGTTGGCACTTTCATTTGCACCAAAACAGGTGACATTGATTTGCAATCACTAATGCTTCCTAACTGGACAGATTGATATCCCTGAAGTTTAATTGACTTGGTGTTATATTGTGATGATTACGTATTCGCTTAATTCCTTTAACTTCTTTGAGCAGTGTACATACTTTATTGTGCTAAATTGACATTGTATCTCTTAAATTATTCCCAAATAATTTCTTTCAAAATATTTCTTTTAAGGCTACTTGAAAAGGCAATGGCATAAGTCAGTATGGTAGTCAGGGGACATCTGTAATTCATGCAGAGCACATTTGTTTGTTTATTCCACTATGAGAATATGCTTTGGTGGAAACATTAACGCTTAGCTTAGATTAGCAAAAACATTAAATAATGACAACTTACCATGCTACAAGCAAAGTGTTAGCAGGTGGATTCATACAACAGAGTTAGGGGATACACGGCTAGCATTCTCGTTTGATGGGCTTTTGGAGTGAGACTGGGCTGCGGGAAGCAAGGACAGATATTCTGATTTCCTCACATCCATTGGACAAACAGATGTGTAGCCTGCTAAAGTGTTTTTAGGCTGTTGTTGTTAAACTATTGCATAGAAAACACGTTTCACGACATGAATGCCAACTGTCAAATGATATATTGAAACCAGAAAAGGAACTAGGTAAGCCTAGTTCAGCCGGCCCGCGATTAGAAGATATGAATGTGGTTGTCCCTGCCTGGTTTCGACCCGTTGTTTTTTGTCTTTCTATGTCTTTAACCATTACGCTATTTTAACAGCAGGAATGCAACTTTTACCTCAGCCATTACATTTTTGCTGAAATAACGTGTACAACAGAACATTTATTAACGGAACTATAGTGTACTCTTGTACAAAGATTACTGTAGACGGCTAGCTCATAGCTATAGAGTACCTATAATGAAAACAATGACTCCAATCACTCCATGGCTATTTCATTTCTTTAGAAAACAATAAAAATATAAAAGGGTCACGTCATAGAATTAGTTTTTTAAATATATCAGATTCATGGTATTACAGAGTGGGTATATACGACAGCTGAAAAGTACTGAGTGGATATTATTTCTGAGAGACAAAAATTGGAACGTCTGAGAGGGGAATCATACCGGGGTCAAAACATTGAAGGTCAGGGACATTCCCACAAGACCACACAGCCTGCTGGTACTCAGTTTAGCTCTGTAATGTCCAAATGTAACTGTCACCCCAGCCATTACATTATTTGCTGAAATACACTTGTACAAAGATTACTGTAGATGGCTAGCTAATAGCTATACAGCCTACCTATAACGAAAACAATGACTCCAATCACTCCATAGCTGGTTTGTTTCTTTCGAAAGCAATAACAGTATAAAAGGTTCACGTAATACAATTATTCTCTTAGCACTAGAACCGCCAAATGCCTACACTAATTGGCGTTTGAGTTTGTAATTAAAATAAAACTGCCATTTTGAAAGTTACACCCTCCTCCCATGACTTTTTCTAGATAGGCGTATATTACATTGTTATGTTGTCAGAATTCTAAACTGACAAACAGAAACTATTTAGAGACTATTTACCAGTTTTTTTACCCTGTTTTCTGACTTGATCCGCTAACAGCCCACGGCACTTAGCATTGGTACACAAATGGTACCCAGGCGCTATTCACCCCTCACTGAGTGCATGATGTCAATGGATGAATGCACGATACTCACAGATGAATGATCAGAGCCTTGGTTGAATTTGAATGAACTTACAAATGAAATACAAGATTTACAAATGAAATACAAGACCATTCAAAAACGTAATTAGGCTATTATTGAAACATAAGACAAACGATATAGGCTACTTACACACTTTACCATTTTTCAATAGGATATTTAGCTTATTGTGTAGGCTAATTCATCAAATGTAAATCTAAAATGTAAATCTACAAATGTATTATGCTAAATAATTATTCACGAAATGAAATACCAACGATATTCTTCACCAGTCACCAATTACCAACTCAACGAATATATTACTTTTATATACTGTTTTTATTTTAGGAGTGAAAGAGAAACTAAATCGCACGCACATCCTGTCGACTCCCTTTTGAATTTTCTTTGCTTATTTTACTGAAGATTAATATTCTACAGATGTATTAGGCTGAATATTTATTCACAAAACTAAATAACAATGATATCCTGTACCACTAGAGCTATGCATTGGTGTTAAAATCAACTCTATAGCCCCACTACAACCCATGGGAGAGACCTGCCAAGACGTGCCGTTCACATAGCCTATTCATTTTGGACCTCGTTTTTTTCTAATAACTCATCTCGGTTTTTCAATAACTTATTCATGTCACCGATAGACAATTCATGTCACCTATAGATTAGCTGTGTAGTTTTCATTTTGTATATTTGTAGGACCTAATAAACAATAATAAACGAAAATTCTGTAGCCTGTGTTCTTAGAAATAATAATGTTTTGTATTTTTTTCGTAATTGTTTTTTTTTTCGAATGATAAGACCTTCAATACAAACACATTCTTGTATTCTTCAAATTCATTAACAATTTTAAACAAAATCTGTAATTCATTATTTTTTAGAGTATTCTATATAGTTTGATAACGACCCAGTAGATGAACTGATGCTCTGGCTGGATGGTGATGCTGCGGAGGAGAATGTGTATGCCAATAGGGTTACGATTAGTATGCATTTGCATACGATTAGAATGCAAATGACGCCAAACAGCGTTTGGCTCTGGCGGCTACTGGGGGTCAGAAAGGCCTGGTGGTTCTAGCTTTAAATATGAGATTCATGATATTACAGAGTGGAAATATATTGTTGTGTGACGGCTGAAAAGTACAGAGTGGATAACTGTTTCTGAGAGAAAAAATTGGAATGTCAAATGGGGAATCGAACTGGGGTAAAAAATATCTAAGTTTGGGGATGTTGCCACCCGACCACAGGGCTTGCTGGTAGTCTGGCCATCTCCATATAGTCTCCAAATGCAACTTTTATAGCAACCATTACATTTTTGCTGGAATAATGTGGGCAACAGAACATTTATTAACGGAATTAAAGTGTACTCTTGTACAAAGATTACTGTAGATGGTCGTCCATACAATAGCAGTTGAATTGCTAACCACTACGCTGAACTATGAGGAAATCGAATGCATTGGCTGAATCTATACTACGTACTACAAGTACGTTCTTCGCGGATGATGGTGAAGTACGTACTTTTTTGTATATAGTAAGCTAGTATGCCAATATTGGGGCCGATTGGGACATACTACCTCGTCAGAAAATTGCGTCTGGACGTTAGATCATTTTGTCACACATTAACATCACGCAAAGTTTGAATATTTAGCTAGACACCATTAATCATTGTGTTAAACTGACTATTGTTTCTTATTTCCACCATACATACCATCTATGAACTGTATGGCCTTTATTAGCCAGTAATAGGCCTACTAGTATCTACTTACTACATGGAATATTCAAAAGAATTGAGCAATTGCTAGCGAGACTGAAAATGAACTTTACACTGCCAAAGCTATTTCATTTCATGGCACAACAATGTTAGTTTTTCTTTCATTCGTGAATGACATTGATAAAATAAATATCAATATAGGTGAAGATATCTGACTATTTTGTCAAGTGAAAAGACGAGAGAATCGTGGAAACCCCTCCTCTTACTGCGCAAGGGGTTGTGATCTATATTACCCCAAAAAGCATCAACGGATGCGTACTTCCAAAATCCACCAGAAATAGTCGCAATATAACCGTAAACAGTTTTATTTTAGGCATACTATAACATAACTACTGAAGGTTGTAGCCAGCAAAGTTTTTGTCTATCCTGAACAAAACCCAATGCATAGTTTTTTGTCTGCGGCGAGGCTCGAACACTGGTTGCCATGGCAGGCCGCGTCTCTAACAACTACGCTATTTAACAAGGAGTAGTCACTCACTCAGTAAGAGACATTTGTTCTTCTTGGCTGGCTCCGCTTACGTGGTCTGGCAAAAATGTCTGTGACGCCCTCAGGTCAAGTCAACTGCCAATAAAGTTACAGGTAACAATAAGTGTGTGATAGTAGTTCGATCCTGTCAGCTCCCGCTAAAGTCAAGCTCTTACTGAATGGCGCTGAGGCTCAAAAATGAAAAATGTGTTAATGGTGACAGCCCTAATTTTCACCTCAATTAAAGGTTGAATTTCTCTCATTTTGAGTGTAAGATCAAGCTGAGAATCAACAATGACATTTTTTTATCTTTGTCTTTTTTGCTAAAGGTGGCAATTATTCTGGATGGCAATTTGCACCAATCAGCCATAACATCATGACAACCTGCCTAATATTGTGTAGGTCCCCCTTTTGCCGCCAAAACAGCACTGACCCGTCGAGGCATGGGCTCCACTAGACCTCTGAAGGTGTGCTGTGGAATCTGGCACCAAGACATCAGCAGCAGATCCTTTAAGTCCTGTAAGTTGCGAGGTGGGTCCTTCATGGATCGGACTTGTTTATCCAGCACGTCCCACAGATGCTCGATTGGATTGAGATCTGGGGAATTTGGATGCCAAGTCAACACCTTGAACTCGTTGTTGTGTTCCTCAAACCATTCCTGAACAATTTTTGCTTTGTGGCGGGGCGCATTATCCTGTTGAAAGAGGCCAATGCCATCAGGGAACACAGTTGCCATGAAAGGGTGCACATGGTGTGCACTAATGCTCAGGCAGGTGATACGTGTCAAAGGAACATCCACATGAATGGCAGATTTGAGCTTGTCTGTTGGATCAGACCACACGGGCCAGCATTCCCTCCTCACATGCATCTGTGAGCCTTGGCTGCCCATAACCCTGTCGCTGGTTCACCGCTTTTCCTTCCTTGGACCACTTTTGATAGGTACTGACCACTGCAGACAAGGAACACTCCACAAGGGCTGCAGTTTTAGAGATGCTCTGAACCAGTCGTCTAGCCATCACAATTTGGCCTTCGTCAAAGTCGCTCAGATCCTTATGATTGTCCATTTTTCCTGCTTCTCACACATCAACTTTGAGGACAGAATGTTCACTTGCTGCCTAATATATCCCACCCACTGACAGCTGCCATGATAACAAGACTATCAGTGTTATTCACTTCACCTGTCAGTGGTCATAATTTTATGGCCTCCAAAGATCACAATCCAATCAAACATCTGTGGGACAAACAGGTCCGTTCTATGGAGGCCCCACTTCGCAACTTACAGGAATTAAAGCATCTGCTGCTAACGTCTTGGTGCCAGATATCACAGGACATCTTCAGAGGTCAAGTGGAGTACATACCTCAACAGGTCAGGGCTGTTTTGGTGCCAAAAGGGGGCAAAACCTACACAATATTAGGCAGGTGGTCATAATGTTTGTGGCTGATTGGTGTATATATTGTAATTACACTTGCAGTGGGGTTCCCCCATTTAACTTTCTCCCCTGTCCCCCCAGCCTCTCCACAAAGGTCTGGATGCAGTGGACCCTGAGGACCTCATCACGCCACTCACCACCCTGGGACACCTGGCCCTACTAGCCCCAGAGCAGTTTGCTGGGCCACTTAAGTCCCTGGTGGCCAACTTCATTGTCAAGGAGATGCTCATGAATGACAGGGTACGTCACAGGTCTCATGTTTTTTTGGCACTGATGATGATTGGTATATTGCTGGTGCTTATAGGGGAAGCTAAAAAGTGAATCCAATAAAAGTAGTCAAAATTTGAAAGTTGTTCCTGTCCATACAGAAAATAATAACACTTCACATTATTAGACTAGCATGTGATGTAGCCACAGTGAAGCTTATTGTAATTTTTAGAATTCTCAATTTTGGCAGTTCACTCAGCCAATAGCATAGATTTTGTTGGTATAATTTGGAAACTGTTATTGATTATTGAATATCACTGGGCTTAATGATGGATTTTGCAGGTAGACTTAATTGTAAATTTATAGTAGCTGGTGGAAATTGCTGGTATTAATTACAGATTTTGCTGATTTCTTTTTTTAAGGTTCCGGGTAAGAAGACAACCAAGCTGTGGGTTCCCAGTGATGAAGTTTCCCCTGAAACTCTAGCTAAGGTAAGACTTTTAAAACAAACAACAATTAAAACCCAACTTTGACCATGTCTTTGTCTGTCTGTCTTTCTTTGATTGTCTGTCTTTTTCTGACTGATTGTCTGTCTCTGCAGATCCAGGGCATCAAGCTGATGGTGCGATGGCTTCTGGGAGTAAAGAACAACCAGAGTAAATCAGGCAGCTCCACTCTGAGGATGTTAACAGCCATCCTGAGCAGTGATGGTGACCTGACCGAGCAGGGCAAGATTGGGTACAGCACTCATTAGCCCTGCACCATCACTATCATTAGCTCTGTGCCAGCATTATCATTCGCTTTGCTCCCATACCATCATTAGCTCTGTAGACGCGTTATTAGATCTGTGCCAGTATTATAGCGCTGTTTCCGCATTATCATTACCAATCTGAGCTGTATTTTGCTATAGTTGTGTCCCGTGTGAATGAGTCAAGCTTAACCCCTTGTGTTCTGTGTGCATATCTGTGGGTGTGTTGTAGGAAGCCTGACATGTCCCGGCTGCGTCTGGCTGCGGGGTGTGCTATACTGAAACTGGCTCAGGAGCCCTGCTACCATGAGATCATCACCTTAGAGCAATACCAGCTCTGTGCTTTGGTCATTAATGTAAGCAAAAACACACAGACTCTTTCCTACACAAGCTATATGCTTTGTTATTATGTAATTATTTCCATAACAGTTTCAGGCCACCGTCATTATAGTCTGGTATGGTGTAGTACATTCTGTACTGTACCCTTTATGGACATTCCTCAGAAAGTTCAACATCAGCAACAATGTAACAAGGCTACCCTCTTGGGAAGGCTAAAAGAGGACTACATACACAAAGTTATAATCTTCAAAGAGGTTGTGTACATAATAGTTGTTATATAAATTGATAAACTAAAGTCCCCAAACAGGTTGTATGACATCAGTAGCCATGTTTGTATTTATTATATTTAAAAAAATATATCAGTCTAGTTATATTTTTTCAACTTTTCTGAGACTGTATGGTTGTTTTTATCTACTTATCCTTTGTCCGTCTACTGGCCTTTGTTTAGTTTGCTAAGCAACAATGTCTCTCCAGTAGCCTAAAGGCTATTCGATTGCTGACAGGATCTTTTTTGTTATGTTGTGATCTTAGTCAAGATATGTTTACAGAGCAACAGATTATCAGACAGTATCCTCACAGATACAAAATAGTTTATTTCAATTTACGTTAGGAGAAATATATTGCTTCTCCAAAACTTGAACATTTTGGTTTAAGATGTAAAGCCACAACCAATTATGAATCCTAATTATTCCCACAAATAAAAGTTGATACATCTGATGTTTTATAGGATTATATTCCAAATGTTTTTTAGAATTATTTTCCAACCAGCCGTGGCTGAATTTAGTTGCTTATCTCTGGCTGACTGTATTTCTTAGCGTTTGCAGCTCCATATCATTCCATTTGACTATGTATCATCTTATTAGAATACATAAGATCACAAAAGGTTTGGCGGCAGACAGCAATTGCTTCTTTTTAAAGTTTAGATAATACCTCTTAACAGAAAAAAACCTGTTCTCGTTTGTGTTCCTCCAGGACGAGTGTTACCAGGTGCGCCAGGCCTTTGCCCAGAAACTCCACCGGGGTCTGTGTCGTCTGCGTCTGCCTTTGGAGTACCTGGCTGTGTTCGCCCTCTGCGCCAAGGACCCCATGAAGGAGCGACGGGCACATGCACGCCAGTGTCTGGTCAAAAACATTAACCTCAGACGGGAGTATCTGAAACAGCATGCTGCCGTTAGTGGTAAGACTCAGAACAAATTGCAACTTAGGAAAACATTTTAACCAGATTTTTTATTTTGATAAGTAAAATAGTTAGCCAACAAATATTATAACCTTCAGAACAAAGCAGGAAAAATGTAGGTAACAGCAGAAAAGTGAAACATAGCCAGGGGCAGACGAACTTCTGGATACACTTTTATGTCTGTGTGCAGGAATAGCCTGTCCAGTCCCTGCGCTGCCACTAGTAATGAATGGTGTTTATATTGAATGGCTCGCAGAGACATAAGCAGGGTTGCCCATGAAATTAACTGTAAGTACAAATAAATGTCAGAAAGTGTTGCGCCATCTCTTTAAGTAGATTTAAGCATGGCATGAATGTTTTTCAGAGGTTACTGGGTCTGAAAAAAAATGTTGCAGGGATCTCTCAAACATTTGTAAAGTTGCTTCACATAAAATAAATCTATGGATGTTACGAACCCCTATTAGGCCAGGGAAACATAACGTGCCTTTAAATATACATTGGACTAACACAGAGACAAGAACACGGAGTGGGAGTAAATGGACGGCAGACAACCATGTACCATTTTTAAACAAAAGGGGAGCTGTTTATTTGTACTCCTCAAAACACACGGTATAAGATGAGGGAAAGGGGCTGAGTGGGACCAAAGCAAAGAAACAATAAATAAACCTCAGCTAACTAGACTAACCTACCTAATAACCAGCTAGCCTCTCTAACGCAACAAAAATACAGGGGGTGGTCCACCCAGATCCTAACCTAGTGTGTATAGACAAGGTAACTCCTACTGGTGATGTGTAGGCCCATGGGTGTCTTGCCTATCTGCACCCCCCTATGTGCATACCCCTTCCCCCTAGGGTTGAACAAAAATTACAACAGGTTAAATATAACTGAAAAGGTAACACAGGGAGAGTACTAATCATTATCACAAGTGAACAAATGGGTAACAAAAGAAAACAAACATACTTTACCCTCCTGCAGGCATTCTCAACCAAAAGAAACAACTGCCTAACACAAGTCTCTTTCCTCACATCTCAAAAACACACGCACAAACAACAAAACAGAACAATCTTCCCTCCAAGCAGGAACAGTTGGGGTTTAAATAACAGGAAGTGGCGTCTGATTGGCAGATCACAGTACAGGGGAGGAACCGATGAACTGTAGTCAAATAGGATCACCTGGGAGGAACATGGAGGTCGATAGAGTTAGACAAAACAGGATCACCTAGAAAGAACATAGAAGTTGATAGAGGGAGACCAAAAACAAATGAGCACATATGGGCATACAAACAGGGAGATTGACAAGGGACGTAACAATGGATTAGGCCTAGTATTCAATACAGTGAAGTAAAATTAATGTATCCTGACTTCCCTTCCCCAGTGTAAACAACTTATTATAAATGCCCTAGCTATTTAAATGGTTCTAATCAAATTCAAAGCATTCTGTCCACAAACATTCCTGCATGCCTTGAGGGCCCGTTAGCATGGTGAACTGAACTTATCCTCTAGTCTGAAAACTGGATATCCTTTCTCATATCCAACTGTATCTAAAACCCTTTCTTTGCCTGCCCCACACTAGTTACTCTGGTCTACCAGCATTTGCTTATAATGTTGTGTGTATGTGTATTGTAGATAAACTGTTCTCTTTGCTGCCTGAATA
Source organism: Esox masquinongy (assembly GCA_016801175.1). Classification (NCBI taxonomy): domain Eukaryota; kingdom Metazoa; phylum Chordata; class Actinopteri; order Esociformes; family Esocidae; genus Esox; species Esox masquinongy. The sequence continues at coordinate 9,140 of JACXGI010010056.1, read as the reverse complement.
TGTGGTGCCATACGCCATCCATCTTCTAGTACATGATCCAGATTACGTCAAGGTGCAGGACATTGAGCAGCTGAAAGACATCAAGGAGTGAGTGAATACTCCTTACTATACAAACCATTTGAAACTAGGGGAGCTCATTAGACTGAAAGTGTTCCCCTTAATTGTCCTAAAATGACTATTCTTGTTTCATCTAAAAGAAATTAGTGTACAGATTTTTTTTGTCACTTTTTCTGTCCTTGTTTAACCAGGCAAGTTAAGAACCAAATCTAATTTACAGCAACGACCTAGGGGAATGTTACAAGGGGGAGGTTAACGGTCTTGCCCAGGGACAAAAGCTTGGTAGTTGGGGGATTAGAACCAGTGACCTTTTGGGCCACGTGGCTGTGGGCAAAAGGTGATGTAAAAAACTATAATCCAAATTTGTTGTATGTGATATAAAGTTGTTCTCTCCAACTGTAAAAATTTCTATTTAATAGAAAATATGTATATTGATCTTCATTATGCCGCTGTTGACAGATAAAAGTACTTATTCAATCGCTCAAATATATTCCTGTTTTATTTGGTATGGGAAGAGGAGGATGGGACAAATCGTTTTATTATCTTGTACATTTTAGAGGTAGGATTGTACACTGCCCCTAAAATTATATGATATCAATATAATTAACCTGAAGTAGTCTCACAAAGTAGGCTGTCATAATTTCTGTAAGTCCAAGTATAGGAAAAGTTAAGTTGGTGTCTGGATTGTAGCTCATTATGTAAGTATTTTCTTGTCCCCTTCAGGTCCCTTTGGTTTGTCCTGGAGATCATCATGGCTAAGAATGAAAACAACAGCCATGCCTTCATGAGGAAGATGGTGGAGAACATTAAACAAACAAAAGATGGACAGGCACCTAATGACGCCAAGATCAATGAGGTAGCTTCTGTAATAATAATGAATTACTCTTCCACACACTGGCATTGTTCTTGCAGGAAACATAACTACTTATATTGCATAATTTGATGTATTTTTTTTAAGTTACCAAGGTTAGAAACCCGGCACTGATAGCCAGAGGTGTGGTCTAAGCTGCTGCACATTTTGCACCTTTATAGCATAGGTTCAAATCTGCCCCACTGGCTTTTCAGCGCAAATTCTATCTTACCTCCACTCTCTTCAGAAAAAAAAATTAAACCGGACTGCTCTTATCCAAATGTTGCATTTTGATAGTGGCTGTTCTAGAAGTCGTTTTTAACCTTTTGTTTCCACTCCTCAGAAACTGTACACGGTGTGTGATGTGGCCATGAACATTGTTGTATCAAAGAGCACTACATACAGTCTGGAATCCCCTAAAGACCCTGTCCTGCCTGCTCGCTTTTTCACTCAGCTGGACAAGGTAGACATTTGTGAATATGCTGTGCTGTTTTTATTGTGGTCAACTGGAATGTTCACTCACATTTCTGGTTTTGTGTGCAGAAACTTTAAAATTGTGATAATTTTGTTTAACTTCTGGAGGCTGTATTGCTTTTGTTACAGTTTTAAACAATAGGCAGTAAGCTACTGGAGGGCTGGGTGATATCAATTAAAAGCAGTATTGAGGTTTTGTGAAAAAATACATAAACATTAAGTAAATTGGTATAACAGCTCATTTTGTTACAGTGCGTTCCATCTTTAAACATTTTTACAGGTGCAAAAAACTATTACGTAATGTCTGACAAATATGAAAAAGTGTGTGGGCAGAATGATTGCATGACACAATAATTTCAGTGTACATACTTATTAACATAGTTGTTACACTGTCATGGGACGCCTGTACACTATCACATGTTCATGTTATAGTGTTTCACTGGTACATATGATATGATGTGGGTTAAGTTCTGCCTTGCACAACTGCCACTGTATGGCAGCCCCAGCATCCCTTCATCAAGCTCTGGGACTACATGTTTGACTGCAAAAACTTGACTTGTCTATGTTTGGCCTGTAGTTTCTTTGGAGGTTCTAGCAGGGGAGTGCAGCTACTCTTATACCAACGATTCTTGTCCTACGAACCCCAAGCAAGCTTTAGGCCAAATAAATCTAGACCAGTCTAGATGTTAACGTTTATCCCTCTGCCTCAATGTGCAGTGCCTCATATGGATGTTTTTGAAGTCTTTGAGCTTGACTTTTCTATGTTTGGCCTTCAGTTTCTTGTGATAAGTAGTTAATGAATTTAAAAAGTCTTCACCCCAACAAAACATATCTCAATACTGCCAGTGTCTAAGATTGTTTTCTTTGATGGTTTCGAACCAGTCCATTCATGTAACGCACAAATAGATGATCTGCAACTTTTGATTTAACTTGGGAAAACAAGGCAATGTAGTTGCTTTATCATTTCATCAGTTCATCATCTAACAAGGTATTTTCATAAACGGAAATATTATTTCAATAGAATAACAGGTGACTGTATTAGTAAATCATTGCTCAGAAAATGGAAAATCTGGTCATTGTTTTCAAGCTTTTTCTATAAAGTTTATATTTTATTTTACATGTCTAAAAGTGTTATTTTATATGTTAATTTGCCTGTTAATTTTGACACATAATCTTCATTTTGACACATTAATTTTAGCTGAACAGAGAGCCATCCATTTTAATTTAAAAGATATCAGACTTTCTCCAAGTGTCACTAATTATAAATATCAAACTGCCTTAAGTAAATTGCCCAAGTATTTTTGGTAGCCTTAAATAAGTGCTGTCTGTTATTAAGCAGGTGTGTTTGTTTGCATTCTAAATGTACAGAAAAGACTTGTCTACTCAGATACAACTAAATGCCCAAACTCATTAGACAGCACTTTACCTTGCAGAAGACAATACTGCTAAAGGTACTAAGGAGTGTTTCATGGCCAGAAAGTTGAATGTTCTTGACTGGCCAAGACAACCACCCAACTTTAATCAAATTTGTAATTTGCTGCGAGACAAGACTGACACAAACAGGAACTAAAGATGGCTCCTGCTGTACAGGTCTGGTAGAGCATCACCAGAGAAGCTACCCTGTCTGTGGTTGCAGACTTCAGGCAGTCATCAACTGCAATGAAAGTAATATGACAACTTAATTTAAGATTGTTAATTTGTCTGACAGTGTTTTTTCCCCTACCATGGAGGGTGAGGACTATGTTAAAAAAAAAAATGATCTTTTTTTTTTATAACACAAAAAGGGCTGCAGATCCTACTTGATTCACCATTTCTGAGTATAAAAACACTCAAGGTAAAGCTGAGACTTGAACCTCTTATTGTTTCAAATTCAATGCACCAGAGTACAAAGCCTAAACAAGAACTTGTTTCACTGTCTAAATTCTTATGGACTACACTGTAGTGTAATTGATAAAAAATAATTTTCTCTCATGATTTTGCTTGAAGTCACCATATTTCATATTGGTTCACTTACAGAATGCCAGCAATACTAAAAACTATCTCCCGCCAGAGATGAAGTCCCTTTTCACTTCGGGAAAGGTAAGTGACGTGTCTAGAAAAGCAGTGGGTGACCATAGCCCCTTAGTATACATAGACTTCAATAGCAAGTACAACAGATAGATATGACCCCTTTGTCCAGATACTTTTGAATAGTCTGGAGAAATGCATAAATCTATAATTCTATTGCTGCATTTCTTGCTCTGTATACTCCATCTGTTGACTTGCAGTGACTCCATCCATGTGTTGGCCAGCTCCCTCAGCTGATGTTAATTGCGGTTCCTCTCCCTAGCCCAAAGCCGCCAACGTGCTTGGGGCTGTCAACAAGCCCCTGGCCTCAGCCGGGAAGCAAACCAAACTGAGTCGCATGGAGACAGGGAGCAACGCCAGCAGCAACTCCAACCCTGGCTCTCCTGGACGGAGCAAAGGGAGGTGGGTGTCTCCATTCGTGCTAAGTAAATTCATACATAATCAGAATGTGGAGGATGGTTCGTGTGGCCAAAGAATCTCAGAGGATCAAAGCTGGAGAATTGCAAAGCTGGAGGTTAGTTGGGTCTCGGGGTTAGAAAGTGTCCACAAATGGATCTTTCAATGGGACCGGGTTCTATGTTCAGATGAGATTTGTTTTATTTTACAGTTTGGAGGAGACTTGATGCAGCCGTTATAGTCTTATTAGTGTGACATGGCCGGTTGCTCAGGGCCACATCACAGGGAAGGAAACTGTTTGTGGCATTCTTGTTAGCCTACAATGTTAAATCGTACAATTTTTTTAACATTTTTTATTTTTAATGAAAGCACTTAGACATTTCCATTTTTATAATTCCTGTTTTATCACCTACTCTTTTTGGGCAGTGTTTCTCTCGCTTCAATGATTTCTTCTCCTGAAGGAAAACCGGAAGATGATACATTATTTGTTATTGGTCAGTCATCCACAGCACACATACATACACATAGTGTTTGTCACAAGGCTCATACTTCTAAAGACCTTGAATTATTCACGCAGGGCGGGTTCTAGGCATAATCAAAAAAACAGTCGCTTAGGGCCCCTGACCACTAGGGGGGCCCTGGCTGATTGGGAGCCCCCGACCGTTGGCAGAGATGGGGCTCCTGTTATGGAAATTCCATCGATAAGAACTCTTAATGGAAGTAAGTACAGAGACAAAATTCTCTTGGCACAATTAGCAGTTTTTATTTACTTGCAAGGAGAGAGGAGTCAAAGATTACAAAATAAACCGTGAGGCATCTCTAAAGTAACACAGAAGTACTTATACAGTAAAAGGGGTGGGGATAAGACTGCATAATCATTCTGTAAAGACATTTGTTCCTTTATCCCTCCCTGCCCCCTGTTGTATCTTCCCTTATCCTGTCCTAGGTTTTTACCCAAATTGGTAAACACCTGTCTTTTACATCGTAAAAGACAGCCAGCCACATTCCTGAAGAACAAAGGACTGGACCCTTATTGGTTTAGGTAGATTAACAAATGGCCAGAGAACCCAATGATCTACTGATATCATTCAGACCTGTGTGTCACAAAAAAAGACTAGATTTACATACCAGGGAATTGAAAAGCAGACATTTCTAAAATGTACATTAGTTCAAGAAATTCCATGACACCCCAAATCTAATTTTGCTTCGGGCCCCCAAAATGCTAGAGCAGGCACTGCATTTACATCATCCTGCCCAAGCGAGTGCTGGAACGTTACCTTTTCTCATTCAGTTAATCTTTATTTTAATTTTTTTAAGAAGGGGGATCGTTTCGCTCGTTACATTTTAGGGAGATGGACGGTAGGAGAGCTTCCCAAAAGTGTAATGGGAAAGATTCAAACCCATGCTGGCAGTGGTACAAATGTGTTCTTCAGGCGGCAGCACAAATATGATGGCGGCTGAGTCCCTCCAGGCAACTCCTACAGTTAACTTGTCTTATTCTGTCCAACCACTGTGACAAGTCGGACGCAGTTAATAAAACACTATCTGATTGTCCCAGGATTGACAGCACAGAGGTAGACCACAGTGAGAATGAGGACATCACTGTCATGAAAAGTTCAGCTGTTCAGGACTGCAGCAGCAAGCCAGGTCGGGGACGCAAACGGGGAGCCATCCAGGAGGACAAGGCTGGCCAGGAGGTCAAGCCCAAACAAGGACGGAGGAAAGCGGCAGCTAACGCCAGCGTTACCAGCGAAGGGGAAGAGCTGTGGGCTGAGAGCAGTGTCACCGACACCACTTTGGAGACTGAAGATGAACAGAACAACTCTCCCAAGAAAGGTCGCAGGGGGAGGCCCCCCAAGGTACCATTTTATTTTACCCTCTCAGCCTTCTTATTTTAATGGAGAGGTTTAGGATTATACAACTTGGCATCTCTTTTGGAACACAAACCATGTTCACAATAACACCGTTGGTCTTGTTGAGGTGGTTTGATGGTTTCCTGTGTGTTACAGGTTTGCTCTGTTGTGTTCTTGGGTTTCTTGAAAGGTGGTTGGAATTAATATATGATCATTGTTTAGTCCAAGGATGACACACCCACCAAAGGCAGGAGAAGTGGCAAGAAGGCTGCTCCTCAAACTGAGGAAGAGGACGAAGAGGAGCAGGGAGAGGAGGAAGAGGAGGATGAGGATGATGGCAGCATTGAGACTATGGAGGTGAAGGCCACGGTGCAGAGAGGAGCCAGGACACCCCAGAGGTCGCAGCAGAGGTAAAATCCCTATGGGTTTTCATCAAAGTAGTTTTATAGTCTACTAATGACTCAAGTCTAGCTGTTAGAGCATTGGACCAGTCACCGGAAGGTTTCTGGTTCAAATCCGTGGGCCAAAAAGGTGATTAGTCGATCGTCACTTAAATTGCTGTCTGTAAGTATTTGGACATTAACACAAATATTGTTGTTTTGTCTGTTTACTCTAGCACATTGAATTTGAAATGAAACAATGACTAAGAGTTTGAAACTTTTAGCTTTAATTAGAAGGTATTTACATCCATAAACCGGACTGATATGGGAACACAATTGGCATGGGCATTAATTGTTATTTTTGTATCAAGGAAGAGTGTTTATTTTTGTGCGTGTTTCAGCTGTTCAGTGGAGTAACACACATTTAAGGTAACTACCTTGCTGGCTAGATGGCTGACTTTCAGTACCATGCCGGTGGCTTGCTAGCCAGCTTACATTAACAATGTGAGAATTTGAAAAAGTGTACTTTTTAAGCTCCACTTTAAATGCAATGACTGTGACAAGCTAATCACCATCAAACCACCATACCTACTCTACATTGTGACTTTAGGGTCATTGTCCTGCAGCAAGGTAATGTGCCGTCCAATGAGTTTCAATACATTTGGTTCGGTCTGAGCAGACAAGATGTTTCTGTACAAAGAATTCCTCTTTAAGCAGTCAGCAGTTACCTAATGGAGACAAATTAGTTAACTCTAGTGGCAGCCATACATACCCAATACCTTTTCCAGAACTCTAAAGCTGTTGATGTCATTTTTTGGCCATCCTGTTTTTGAGGCTAGCTTGTGTTTTTGCAGCCTCTTTAGTTTGGCTTGTGAAATCTTCTGTGTATGGTCATGTCTGGTACATCTACGCCTGCCCCCTGTAATGTTCCTGATCTCTTGGACTGTTCTTTGTTGTGATATTATTATGGTGAGTATTCATTAGGGCTTGGTATTGGCACTGATCTCAGATTTAATTAATGCTTGATTCACAGGGTCTCTATTTGATTCTGATTGATTGCATTTTGATTTCATTTGGTTATAGTGATAATTTCAATACCAATATTGCTTATGAGAAAGGTTCTCTTTGAATGAAGGCTATGAACTGCACAGGGAACCCTCTACCTTAAAGGGATAGTTTGTCTAAAAATCATATTTATCCAAAAATTCACTTACAAAAGTTAGTCCGGAATGGAAATAGTAATTCTTTCCAACTGTCCATTATTCAGCTCTGTCCCTGGCTGTAATCAGCATTCTTAGCATCATCCAATTTCATGAATGGAAATTGTTGGTTCCACTACTATGTAGATAGAATTGCTTCTAAATTATTGCAAATGTGCAGACCACAATTTACAAATGTGTATTACAATATGTAAACAGAAAATACAATTTACAAATTAATGTAACATCCACAAACAAGTGTCTCATGATCTGCAAATACGAAACACGATCCACAAATATATTTCACTACCCATAAAAAAACTCCTTTCTACTTCTACCTCAAAGCAAGGATTTGAATATATGAAAAATTATTTGAGATTATCCCTCACACCTTTGAACAGTAAATTCACTATTTGCGGATCACATTATGTTTGTGGATTGGTTCCTATTTGTTTGTAACATTTTGACTCAAGTTTTGCAATGTTTTATACTACAAAAATCTACAACAGCACAAATTCTACAAATCATGATCTGTAAATAGGAAACGCGGTCAACAAATGTAATTCAGAATCTTCAAAGAAACACGTTTAAAATTCACAAACAAACACTTTACAATATGAAACACGATCCGCAATCGTGAAATCCGCAATCAAACTATTTTCATCAGGTGAAGAGGTATTTCTGAGTGATATGAGTTTGTGGAACGAATCGTGTTTCTGGATAGCCAACTGTGTTTGTGGATTGGTTCCTGTTTGTTTACATAATTTTGATGCAAATATTCCGCATTAGATTTACAAAAACGATTTGTACTTGCAATCCAATGAGGCTAATATGGTTCTCTATTCGCTAGCTTTCTTTACACCATCTTGGCCTGCGCTCCAGCCAATCAGGTACTTACCTTTAGTCTTACGTCAGGTCTTGGTTCGAGAGCAACCAAGTGAGATCTTTCCTGAAATACTGGTGAAAACAGCAGCTATGCGGAAAAATGTTAAGCTGTTTATAAAAAAAGTTATTGGAAGAAATGGCTTGATATCTACTGTAACCAACTAGCTATTTGTACGCTTGACTCAGATAATTGTTTGTTTTGTGTCTGACTAAAATCTAGCGTTGTATCACTACACCACTAGCTACAGTAGTTAACCGGGTATAGGCTTCATTACTAGATAGAGTAGCGACACTGTAGTGACACACGTGTCACTCTCTCAGCTGGATTTTTTTTTATATTTGTCAAAGTAGTTTGTTAGCTAGCCAGACATCCTATGTTGTGATAGTTTCATATGGAGATAGAAATCTATCAAAATGTTGTAAACTTGTAAGTAGCGAGTCACAAATATATACTGCGAGTCACAAATATATAATGCAACTGTCAAATACAAATCACAGTCAACAAATATGTGCATACAATTTCACAAATAATTAATTGTTAACAAAATCTAAGGAGGATTAGCAAATAAATGTAACACTTCAAAGTTCTTTTCAACTTTCCCTTACGGTACTTGTCTGCTTATCAGTTAGCCCCTGTCTATTTGATTCCTTAAATTGTTCATGACAAACACACATTTGACAAAAATGTTTCAGGCTGTACACGTAATCTCAATGATGAAAGAGAATTGTGAATGATGGGGTATGAAGTAACATTGGTGTTTCTTGCTAGTCTGTGTTGAGGTACCGACCTAAAGTACTTCCCCGAGTTGGTTAATGAGAAGAGATTAAGAGGAGACAAAATCGCAGTGCCGGCAATTATCTTTATTCATACAGATATATCTGGAGACAGTGTGGCATTCAGTCCAACAGAGTCTGACACAATCACAGCACACACAGTTCTTATAGCATGAGCCCCCCTACCCTAAATTTTATGGTTCAG
>JACXGI010010055.1:17118-28753 GCA_016801175.1 Esox masquinongy | reverse complement strand
TGGTATGGTCTATTTAGCCTGGTAAATGGTGGTGTGGTCTATTTAGCCTGGTAATTGGTGGTATGGTCTATTAAGCCTGATAACTGGTGGTATGGTCTATTTAGCCTGGTAAATGGTGGTGTGGTCTATTTAGCCTGGTAATTGGTGGTATGGTCTATTAAGCCTGATAACTGGTGGTATGGTCTATTTAGCCTGGTAACTGGTGGTATGGTCTATTTAGCCTGGTAACTGGTGGTATGGTCTCTTTAGCCTGGTAACTGGTGGTATGGTCTATTTAGCCTGTTGATGCGGTCTCCCACCTGCTCCTGCTCTTCATGTAAAGCTTCCAGCTCCATCTCTTCCCTCTGTTGCTCCTCCAGCATCTCCATCTTTAACTGCTCCAGAAACTCACTGTGTTCATCATCCAACCACGCCTCCTCCAGCTGAAGGGACATAGGGAGGTGGAGGGAGAGGATGGACATGGAGAGAGGGATATAAAAAGAGGAGGAAAGAGAGGGAGAAAGACGCGATTAAAAACCAAACATAAAAAGCCTCAGACCAACTAGAAACACACTTATGCATGTTTTTTTGGCTTCACAATAACTAGCTTAAAGCTACAGCTGATAGATCATTAACAACGTCCCCATCCTCTACTCCTGCCCGGCCACACATAGATGAAGTCAATAGATTTCAATAAAGAGATATTCTTGACCTTTGACCTGGACCATCAGTAGCGTTACTGTGAGAGGCAAGTTTAATTACCAAAAAATGAAGTGGCTACATTATGGTCATCCACAATACTTAGTATATCAGACACACACACACACACACACACACACCATGGCCTTGGGCCTGAACTCACTACATTAGCACACCATTTTATGGCGTAGCGACTTGGAAGTCATTTGCAGTGCTTGCTGCAACATAAAAATAAACCGTGATGTAAGACGTCTGAGGTCCACTCAGCAGGCCTGCCATGCTTCATCTGAGAAACACACATGGAGATACAATCTAGGCTTACTTCAGGATTGCTTTTTGAATAACTGGGGCCTTTGTCCCCTGGGCCTACAGTACAGCCAAACTATGACTTATGTACTCAAGGGGTATGTTCAAAGGACAGTTTGGAGAATATCTTCGAGATATCCAAGAAAGAAAACTAGATTGGGGTAATGTTTTCAAAATGATCCCCTTAAATCCGTCAGCGGTCACAGGCTGTGTGTGTGTGTGTGTGTGTGCGCGCGTGCGTGCATGCTCGTGCGTGTGCGCATGCGTGCGTGCGTTCACCTGTATCTCAGGCCTGGCCACCAGCAGTACAAAGTTCCTGGTGTCTTCACTGGAGAGCACCGCTACAGCCTCCTCTCTGTCCTGTACATCCCGACCGTTGATCTGTGGAGAAACACATACACACTTTAGGAATCTCTATCTTTGTGGGGACACAACAAATGATTCCCATTCATAGATAACAAAATGTTCATTAAGCCTAACCCAAACACCTAATGTTAACATTTTCTACTAGTTTTGCTATCCTTGCTAGGCAGACAGGACCCAGGCTAAGCAGACATAACCCAGGCTAGGCAGAAAAAACCCAGGCTGGGCAGACATAACCCAGGCTAGGCAGATATAACCCTTTCTGGATGTACTATGAAAAGGACAGTGGTCTACGGACTGACCCTTGGCACTAGAACGCCTTTGCTCCTAAAAAAATTCAGCGTCCGGAAGCAACGCACATTCATACATCTAGACGCCCCACGCAATTAACTGGGCCGTGGCAGGAGGCGTCCGTCTTCCTCTGGCCAGAGTAATGGGCCTGTCAGTGGGGGATAATGGTGGAAGGGTGGGGGTGAAGGTGGAGGCCTGGATAACCAACACCACTAGCCCAAACCCCTCTTCCCTTGCTTTGCCTCAAATCAGTCAAACAACACAGACACTGAATAGCATCGGAAGACGCACACACACACACCAACAATATGCACACACACACCGACAACACGCACACACACACCGACAACACGCGCCACGTGGCTGATAATTGGATAAGAAATTAGACCTCTCGGTCTTTGGCTCTTTCTCTCAGTTTGGCTCAGTTCAATTGAAATGCAATATAAATGGACTGTATTGGCATAATGAACATTTGTTTACATTGCCAAAGCAAGTGGGGGAAAAAAAATTAAATAAAAATAGTAACAGCCAAACGTGTATCATCTTCTCCAGAAACTGTAAAAAAAAAGTTTGAAAAGAATAAAGGCATCCCTCTCTTTCTCTGTGTCCCTCTCTGCCTTCCATTCTCATTAACCCCTATTCAGAAACAAGAGCACTCTAACAAAACCCTGTCACCTCCCTGTATCCTCCACCAAAATAATGACTCTCCTCTGAAGTACGTTCACTGCCATTACTATAACAACCTTCTGCTTCTCCCTCCTGTAAACATTACAGCTCTCAGTCGATAGAGCATCTTATTTACTATACACCGTTTATCCCTACCTCTCCTCTCTACAAGGGAGCCTCCCACCTCCCCCTGCCTCCATCACCTCCCTATACACTGGCCCCTCTAGAAGCATAAAACATGCCCCCTTTTTTCCAACCTAAACACCAGCATAGAGAAAAGCTCACAACACCCCTCCCTCTAAGAATAACACCATAATGGCCCGAGCAGTTCCTCTGACTGTGTGGTTTGTGCCTCTAACCCCACCAAAGGACTCTCTTTGGGAGACACCAGTACTGCCTCCGGGGCCCCTCTATGGCCCAGGAACGGAGCTGAGGGGTAATAACATGGAGCGCCTCCTAGGTGTGTGTGTGTGTGGGCGTGTGTGTGTGTGTGTGTGTGCGTGTGTGTGGTACCCAGAGGTGGTAGGTGGGTATATCCGGTGCTCCGTAAGCCCCTAAACTGCTCTTCAAGCTCTTAAAAAGCCCGGTTGGATGCTGAGTCTGTAACTAAAACAGCCGTGGGGATACTACCCTCCTGTTCACTGTCACAGAGGGGGTCAGCTTCTCTTTTAATGTGCCTCCATTAAAAATGAATGGGTTCTCTGGAAGACAATGTCTGAGGGAGGTAAAATTAAAAGGGTTTTATTTCACCTCGTATGAGAAAGGAGAGAAAAGAGATGAAAGAACGGAGAGTGAATGATTCCTACCTGTAAAATGCGGTCTCCTTCTCTGATGCGTCCATCCCGTGCAGCGATGCTGTTTGGCCCAACCTGTTTAGGAGAGACTGTTTGATTCAAGGCTGAAAGAGAACACAAAACTGCCCAGCATGTCGGACACAAAATACACAACCTCCTGACTTTCACCTTTACAGGGACCGGAGACATATGTAAGCACCGGATAAAAATCCTCTGACATCCGAGTATCTTGTACACATCACCACAGTAGGAATCACACCACATCACCAATCTAGGTCTGTTAAACAACCCCTCCGGATAAAGAACTCATTACAGCCCTCACATGGCGGCTGGTCGAAAGGCTGTACTGCTGGAGGAAGCCCTCAGCAGACTATGATTCACCTTCCCCTTTGCAGCACCTACATGAACTCAGCTAGCCGTCAGAGACTGTGTTTGTGTGTTTTGACCGTTTATATTTGTAATTCTGCTGTATGTCCCTGCTGGGATCACCCGTATCTCCGTCGCCCTGGTGATGCCGGTTGATGACACCGAGAGACAGTGTACGTTCGTACGTGGTCCATCCATGCCTCTGCCCACCCATAACTCTCTCTGATAATACCCAGGAGGCAGGCCACCCTTTCTATAGCCAATCAATAACAGCTGCCTGGGGTCATTTGTTTCACTCCCTCCAATCAGGCGCAATCTCCTGAGATGGCCGAGCCGGCGTGAGCGTTGCGTCTTCGCACTCTGGTCTTGTTGTGTATGTGTATGCCTGTGTTTGCGTGTCCAAAGGACGACAAAAAACGAATCAAGGAACACTATCCTCACCCAGAAACCCCCGTGCAGGTGGGACAGGGCAGCATAGAGTGAAACAGAGATCATCATCTGTGGTTCTGATGCGGCGGCATGTCGACTGGGACAAGTCCAACCATTCAAAACATGGACACGGGAGAGGACAAGTGGACAGTAGTCATATAGGAAGGTTGCCTTTGGAAGCTTCTCTTGGACAAAGGGACAATGGTGGTCTGCTTGAAGTGGTATTATGGTTTGGGTCAGGGAGAGTTTGAAGATGTCTGGGAAGACACTGCTGGCCTGGGCATGCTCTGGGTATTCGTCCCTGGCTCATGGCCTTGGCAAATGAAACCCCGTTAGAAAGTTTTACAACGGCTATGGAGCGCGATAGCACCAAGTCTTCTGGGGCAGCAGGAGCTCTAACAGAACACTCAGCAAGCGTAAAGTACATTTAAGTCGTCATGCAGGCTAGTCTGCGATGCTTCGCATGCCCTGCCACATTCGATGAGATTCAGAACCAGTGCAGTAGGATTCAATAGGCCCTTAGAGCATGTGTGTTTGTGTGTGAAAGAAATAATTAATTAGTGTGGATGGTCAGCCACAGGGGAGCTCAGATTAAGGGCTAATCTGAGGGGGATGGGCCGGCGAGGGACAGCGCTCTCCTTCCTGGCTGGACTGACACACAGGGTGAATCGCAAAATTACTATTCCTCGACTCCTTGTGTCCCTTCTTACATCTTTAGGTTCAGAGATCATCAGAAGAGCTGCAAGGATTCCCAGGAGCCTAACATTTCAGCTCCACCGCACATGTCCGATCGTGCTGCCATCGGCAGTGTGTCATTCTACCGATAAGAAATGGACACCAACCGGAATGAACTTTTTTTCTCCCGCATTAGCCTTTAGCAGACTTGACTATCGCCTGCTTCAGAAACGCACAAATCAAACCTTTGTGATCCTTGATCTTGAAAAGCGGCCTTTATAGATTTCAGACAAAGCGTTTGGTCAATGGCCAGGCGCAGTGGTATGGTGCAGCAGCCTAATGGCAAGAAGGGATTTCACCTGAGGGGGTTGCAATGCATGTAATGTTTGCATAATGAAACTAATCTATAGGCAAATCTATAACGATGAAGTGTAGTAAGAAAGAAATGAAGGCCCATCAGACCTTGTTAAATCAACGATTATTGATCCAATGAAAGAAACGTTGAGAAACGTGACAGTTTAGCCTCCCCCTAAGGTCCTGGGTCTCCATACTGGGCTCCGATCGGTGATCCTCTGCGTGCAACACAAGTGATCAACCCCCTTGAAAATGTATCGGCAAACAACTCTGATACCTCTATCTGTGACATTTCAGGCTAGCTGTGGAGTGAGCTTAAGGTACATTCTTGCCTCTGGTATAGAAGCAAAGGAATTTCAGATATCACTGCTGTTTTATATTGATCCTAATAACAACAGAATGCATGAGGGCTTTTTAGAGTCTTAAAGTCTTCGTGAACCTTTCATAGCATGTTCTCAACCAATAACTAGAGTTATCATATGCAGAGGGTGAGACTGTATAAAAAGTCCTTAGTACATCAGAAACACCATCCACTGCCTGAAAGTCAGTTTAAATACACAGGGACAGTAAATGCTCATCTGAATTCAGCACGCTCTCCTTGGCTTGACTTTTTATAGACCGACCACTTGAGAGGAAAGCAGCCACTAACCACAGACTACTCAGATCTGTATTCAGCTCATTTTTAGCAGCACATACCTTGCGGGTCTGCGGTAACTTCAAACGGATTGAAGGAAGAGAGAAAGAGAAAGCGAGTTCTGCAGAGTGGAGGATTGGAAGACAGTGCTTTGTACATGCTGCCAACAAGCGACTGAGAAAACAAAGCCTTCACTGCCACCACAAAAGGTTTAGCATTGGCTTGTGTAACAGCGTGAAGAACATCCTGTCGGCTCTCTCCCCAGACTTGACTGGGCCATCCAACTGGTGCCTTTTGCAGAACTCAAACGGTTACAACGAAGTCATGGACGGCGGTCAGCCGGTGTTGAGGACCACCGTTTCACGTCCTTCATGGGGTAGGACGACCGCGGATGAAGCTTAACTCTTAGCAGCACGTTGACGAAGAATTTACACACAAAACATATCGGTTACATTTGAAGAAAAAGGATCAGCACTCCAGAAAAGATGAGTGCATTTCTGTCAGCTGTTTTATCTACATTGCTGCTGTGAGAAGTGATTAAGTGCCACAGAGCTACTGGTGTGTTTTCAGTCAGTGTAAACATATACATATAAGTACTATCCAAATATTCATTGTTTTAATTCCTTTTCAAATAAAGTGGTTCAATATTGAAATGATGACATCAAAAAGAAACATGTATTTGACTTTCATGGATGAATAATGAAAAAAGCCTCAGAAGACAGAGGAGAAGACTGAGGAGGAGACTGAGGAGAGGAAACAGAGGAGGAGGCTGAGGAGGAGACAGGGCAGAAGACAGAGGAGAAGACTGAGGAGGAGACTAAGGAGAGGAAACAGAGGAGGAGACTGAGGAGGAGACAGGGCAGAAGACAGAGGAGAAGACTGAGGAGGAGACTGAGGAGAGGAAACAGAAGAGGAGAGTGAGGAGGAGGCAGGGCAGAAGACAGAGGAGGAGACTGAGGAGGAGACAGGGCAGGAGACAGAGGAGGAGACTGAGGAGAGAAAACAGAGGAGGAAACAGAGAAGACGGAGGAGGAGACTGAGGAGAGGAAACAGAGGAGGAGACATAGGAATCATACCAAATGTCACATGACAATCTGAGTTCCCTGACTCTTGCCATCATTCCAACACTTGCCTGTCCTTGTCATCGCAGAATAGACAGACTTGGGCACAGGGAGTAGAGGGAATGTATCGTAACCTTAATAGGCTGATAACAGGGCTAATGAAAGTCTGGAATACAGAGGAGAAAGATAGAAAGACAAGGAGGAAGAACCATTCAGCTCACTGAAGAAGACGAAAAAAGAAAAACAGTCCCTCACCTCACTGACGTAGATGGCCATGTCCTCCTCCTCATCAGTCCGGTAGCACAATGTCAGGCCCAGCTTCTCCTGGCTGTTGAGGCGACACAGCTCCACCTCCTAGAGACAGAGGACATAGGTCAACCTATCAGACCTATATATTGACAACAAGACTATCCAGCCTCTCATGGCTGTTGAGGAGACACAGCTTCACCTCCGGTACTGTACATACTGTACAGGTTTGTCAATATCTTGGACATCATACCTGATGTTATCATGGGAGTGTGAAAAGTCTTATTTCTTGATCTCCTAAACACATAATAAAGACAATAAAAATGCCTATGAAATATGATTAAGGAGAGGCCAACATGACAAAACAATGTAATAGGACTTATATTAATATTACAATCAAACCATGCTGTTAATAGTTGGAACAGATTGGTGTCTGGGTGTATTCAGCAGTCCAATTAGCATTGACCTAAATAGACAGAATAGTCACCAATCACACATGGACAAGAACTTAAACTATCTGTGTCGTGTTACATATATATATTGCATGTTTGACCTTGAAGGGCCTTGATTTCACTAAGATTTAAATTGAGAGCTGCAGTTGCAATACGAAGTGCAATAAGACCTAATGAAAAGCTCTACATAAATGCAATTCATTACATTCATTAGCATAATTACATTAAAGCAGAACCACTTCCCACATTTAAATTAGTATCATACTCTTATCAAATAGTACATTGACTGGAATAGAGCTTGTCTGGGCTGTTTAGGAGGGGTTTGTTGGATGATTAAAGACATTCTCTGAAAACTATGCGGATGGCTTGATCAGACTTGGCTTTGATAACTGTCAAAAGCTCTTGAGAGTTTTTACTGAGCAGTTACGGCCTAATATTAGAATATTAGTCAGTAAATAAACTCAGATCACTGGGGTAATGTGGATAAATATATTCAGAGAGGGCGGCGCCCCCACTGAAGTACCCCTCATCTCCGCAGAGGTCTCACGGAGCGACCAGACTACTGACTTTCAAATCAGAGGCCCTTAAATTTCCCAGGAGCCTCTAACAACCTAGTTTGAGCCCTGATGTCTAGTCAGTACATTTGGATGTATTCTATTATCAGCAGACATAAGCATGGTGAGATTCGAACCACAGCCACAACTCATTATGGCCACATATCAGTCATGTTAATATCAACACCATACACTGTAACCATTAGAAACGAGACACAATAAGCCTTCAAAGACATAGATGCCGTTTCTGACTTACCGTTAATTCCTGATAACATAGTACGCCCACAAAGAAGGGCATTGATACAGGAAGGAGATCATCGCTTTGGTTGAACTATTACACAGAAAAAGCCCAAAGTGTGAAGGGAATAGCCAGCAGTCCAGCTTGTTGTGTCCCAATGTTAATACACCTCAGGTGTGTTGGAGGGAATCAAGTGTGAAATGGCCTTTCCAAAAGGCCTTTATTAGAACAGTAACACACCACAGACTCCACCAGACAGAGTGTGTGTGTGTGTGTGTGTGTGTGTGTGTGCGTGTGAGAGTGGTGTAGCGTCTTAGTGGGTAGAGGGCCGCAGGTGACAGGGCGCACGGGGGGGCTCGAAGAGGTCTGGATCGAAGAAATAAAAGAGAGATTCATTCCCTCCGAGACATCTGTGGGTTGGCTGGTTACACGTGTCAGACATGTCAGGCGCTTAGGGAGGATGGCAGAAGAAGGAGAGGAGAGAGAGGAGGAGATGAGAGTGGAGGGTTAGAACGGGATGGCAGGGGACGAGTGGCGAGCGAAGGAGTCGGGATGAGTGAGGAGCGGGGCGAGGGGGAGAGCTGAGAGGAAGGCCAACAGAGCTGACACAGACTTCTTGACTTTGCACTCCCCCACAAGGTATTCTCCTTCATCAGCCCCTTTTCTCCTCCTTCCTTTCCCTCAACCTCCACCACATTTTTTCCTGCTCCACCTAATATTGTAGGTGTCCCTCGCTTCCCGTAGTGACTCCACCTGCAAGCCCCACCATCCATCCGTCCCAGCTGCCCCTCCCCTCCTCTTCTCCCCACATTGACAGACCATTGAAGGGACACCTACAATATTAGGTGTCCCTTAGGTCCAGCGACCTGCCGCCGTGACACAAATTGCACTCCAACACACAAAAAGAAGAGAGAGAATGAAAAAAAAAGAGACAAAAGAGCGAGATGGAGGGTGGGCAAAAGGCAACAGCACAATGTAGGAACTATATTTATCATATCTGTCTGAGAGACTCATCCCGACAACAGATCGTTGAAAATGTCGGAAATGATGGTGTCCCAAACGGCTATAGGACCTGGTCAACAATAGAACACCACATAAGGAACAGAGTGCTGTTCATGATTCACACAATGACAACTTGAAATTCCTGTCATTGACACGAAAGGGTTGTTCCACTTCCTTTCAGCCAGCCACGACATCCAGTATCGCACATTGGTCTGAAATTGTATCTATAGTTTGAAAGAGATATGATTACTAGGCCACCCGAGGACCCCCCCACACCAAGTCCACCCCAATGAATAATATCTAGTACAGGTTCTTTGTTAAACTAGTTGTATGAATTGACAATTGTTTATCCGACCTACTCTTAGTGAATTTGTTGACCCACCCTCCCTTGGAATTTGAAGTTGATAGATGTGGCCCATCATACAAACGGATACAATTAAGTTTGGATCACTAGAGGGTTTTTTCCTCTAAACCAGCTCACTCTTTTAACCAGATAAACGTGGCAAATAACTGCACGTCTGATTCCATTGTTAAGTCAAAATCAGATTGAATGAAATGGAATGAGGACCAGATGAGGGAAAAGCACAAATGAGCTAACTGTCTCATAGTGCTTCGGACCTAGACTGCAGAATTTGAAACATTTCTGAAGAGTACAAAATTTAAACAATCTATGTACTGTGTTAATAGTTTGCTTGTTCACCAAGAAGGCCTTAACTGCCACAGAATTAGTCTTGTAAAAGCATTAACAAAGTCAATGTATTCTCAACTAACACATGATGAGCTCATTAATAATTCTAAGACATTGGACATTCTGTACTATAATTATCGAATATGTGGATGCAAATGACAGAACCAATCTCAGAACAGGCTTTAGCTAGTGGGTGCCAACATCCCCGTTTTCATGCCTTTTGAGGTGGAATGACTCTCATGAAAGTAGAGGAGGATGAAAGGATTTCCACCTAAATGGATATGGAAAGGCAAATTAAAAACATAACACAATTGGTGGCATTATACTACCAGATGCACAGTTCGTCGTCATCTTGGAAGCAGCAGACGGTGACTTATTAAACTAGCTGATGGGTTCCTGATGCAATGAGAGAAACATATATGAAACAGCAGCAGACTCTGCTGTCAATGTAGATGATTTGAATGTGCAAGATATGAAAGCAAGATCTGATATTGAAATGACCCAAAGGTACATTGCTAAAAAAAAGTGGCTAACTAACAAAATTCGTTAGCTATTGATTCCATGAAAGGAAGTAGTAATAGTGCTTTTTGGTGATGTACAGTACATGGCGTAAAAATGTGTGTTTGAGAATATTGCCTATATTTATGGGAAGGTTTCAAAGAGATATTGCTAAAAATTATATACTACATCAATGATTAAACCATATGGAAGGCACTAGTAAGTGTGTTACGTATAAAGGCTTCCCCATGTGGTTCCCAATCAGCCTAAAGTTAGTGTCTAATTGATTAGTATGTGATGGTAGAGCGGAGCAGACCTGTGGCTAAATTAACAGGCCAAAGAGATAGATGTGATTAGTGTGTGTCTAGAATGGGAAGTGTTCTGCCAGCCCTGTTTCACACACTGGCGTGTAAATCCTTGATAAGGTAAAGCACTCCTCCTGATCCATCTCACACCACTCTGTGGGCTCCTCTCTCTTCCCTTCGGTTTTTCCATTTTCCGGGCGAGGTCTCAGTCTCTCAGGCGGGAGATTGCAGTGCCTCTGTGAGGCAGAACGCGGACGGGGGACGGGATGGTGGCTGACAGTAAATTAATGACTGCGATGGCGTGATTAGGCTGGGACTGCCGCCCACAGTCGGGCTGTGTTGGATGCTGTCATAATAATCGCTGCCTTTGATTACAGGTAATTGAAAAACAGTCGCGAACACGTCTCTTGACAGCTGCCACTGGCAATGGCAGAAAGAGATCGGACCGAAAAAGAGAAGGGACAGCCCCTCAAACACTAAAGAAGAAAGCGAAAAAATACTTCCCTGCTAAAAGCTACACTATACAGTATAAACTATTACATGTGGAGGAGAAAGGGCCCTATTGCCAAATACAGTCTATTAAAGGGTGGAGACAGGGCTCTATGTCCAGATGTAGTCTATTAAAGGGAAGAGACAGGGCTCTATATCCAGATGTAGTCTATTTAACAGGGTGGAAACAGGGCTCTATGTCCAGATGTAGTCTATTAAAGGGTGGAGACAGGGCTCTATGTCCAGATGTAGTCTATTATGGAGGAGACAGGGCTCTGTGTCCAGATATAGTCTAGTAAAGGGTGGAGACAGGGCTCTATGTCCAAATATAGTATATTTCAGGGTGGAGACAGTGCTCTATGTCCAGATAGAGTCTATTAAAGGGTGGAGACAGGGCTCTATATCCAGATAGAGTCTATTAAAGGGTGGAGACAGGGATCTATGTCCAGATAGAGTCTATTAAAGGGTGGAGACAGGGCTCTATGTCCAGATGTAGTCTATTAAAGGGTGGAGACAGTGCTCTATGTCCAGATAGAGTCTATTAAA
>JACXGI010010055.1:0-17018 GCA_016801175.1 Esox masquinongy | reverse complement strand
GGGCATTATGTCCAGATATAGTATATTAAAGGGTGGAGACAGGGTTCTATATCCAGATAGAGTCTATTAAAGGGTGGAGACAGTGCTCTTTATCCAATTATAGTGTATTTCAGGGTGGAGACAGTGCTCTATGTCCAGATATAGTATATTTCAGGGTGGAGACAGTGCTCTATGTCCAGATATAGCCTATTGCAGAGGAGACAGTGCTCTATGTCCAAGTAGTATAAAAATGCGCTTAGTCTTGAATATAGCAGGGAAAGAGGTAGCTTGAGCAAGACCAAATGCTGCAACATCATAGAAGCTGATGTCAATTAAGAATGAAATGTGGGATCTACAACCTTGCAGTGAAAACCAGTGAAATTTCATGCTCTCTCAGAAATAAAAACAAACACACACAGTGTAAAATTATAAACTTGACATGTAAAGTAATTACGATGAAACAAACACCCGTAATTGCAGTAACAGCCTTGCTTGTCACTCTTGACCCACGTGCCTTACTTTGCAGAGCCCTGGAGATGTTTGCAACTTGGGCCCTGCTGCCTGGGATCCCAAAATATTTGAAGAAATATTTGAAGAGTCCTACATGCAGCAGTGGATCACATGGCGCATTGTTATAGCATTCTGCCCGCGTGTCCACATTGTGAGCCTCTGGCTGCTCTACCTGAGTAAGAGATCTAACCCATATTTTTGACTTCTTGCCCAGGGACGTACTTATGCCACCGTCTGATGGGTGTCTGAGCTGTGTGTTAGCTGTTTAAACAGGTCATTCGATATCCTCAACACATCATGACCTCGAAAAAAGGAACAATAGTGATGACTTCATTCTGTCCTCTTCTCCAGGCAAAGGAGAGTTTGTCGTGGATGCTGTCGACATTTACCCTCTGTGAACATATGCCCTCTGTGAACATTTGCCCTCTGTGAACATTTGCCCTCTGTGAACATTTGCCGGCTATAGTACATAAATCTAGGTCATCTGGACAGATCAGCCATTAAATTACACTGTTGATCAAACAATCCACAACTGCAGGTGTCAGTGAATCACCAACCTTTGCTTTGCACCCGTTCAAATGCCACAGCGACAGGTTCAGCCCGTACTGCAAAAGATCAGCGCTAAAGGTCGACTGATGGTGAACAGTTTGAAATGTCCTCTATGTTCGCGCAGACTGCATTAGCATGTGCCACCTTAAATTGGACATTAACTTCAAATTGCAAGTCGCACAATACAGCAGATCATGTGTGGTTATCAGCCCACCGACTGCAGATCACAGGAACCAGGCAGTGCCATACACACGTCCCGTGCAGCTCAGTCGGCAGAGCATGGCCCTTGCAATGCCAGCGTTGTGGGTTCAGATCCCACAGAGGGCCAGTAGAAACATGCGTGCACTCCCTACCGCAGGTCGATCTGTAAAAGAGCTTCTGCTAAAGCAATATAATTGAATGCAATGCAGAAACCTCACATAAGGGAATCATGCCAACAAGACTGTTTACAATACAGAATCTATTAATGGATCCTGTTTCTCCCGTCAGCCTCTGAATATGCACTGCTCGCCACTCAAGCCGATGTTCTTGCCTAATGAAACGTTGAGCCAACAATTCATTATGTTAAATTTAGACAGGTCCGCTGTGATGGAACGGCGGCGTGCCCACTTTCTGGGTTCCTCATTAGACAGAGGCTATTTCCTCTCTCTCTCTGTTTGATGTATAAAACAAACGTCACTCTGACGGCCGCATTAGGCTCTGAATGGCCTTCTTCTCGATGCCTTGTATTGACATACAGAAAGTGAAGGTGGTTTAGCGTGGAATATATCTCCCCAAGCATGAAATAAAACCAGACTCGGGCAGACACACTCATAATAGGATGTGTTAATAGAAATGAGGCGTAAAGAGAAGAGGTTTAATATATTCTATTTGCGTTGACTCTAATGCAGAGGCGACACAAGTGGATGAGCAAATCTCCTTAGAGAGGAAAAGTGAGAAATAACTCAAGCTCAGTGGGTGTAAGTAAGCAGGCGTTCAAACAAATTCAAATGAAACAAAAGACGGCGAATGTAATCATCATACATCACTCAATGCAAAGCCAAGCTGGCTGAGGCACCACAGTTTGACTGGTCTTCAATGGTGTGTAAAAACTGAATGTCTGCCCAGGAGTGGGGGGGTAAGGAGAGGAGGAGGAGGAGGAGGAGAAGGGGAGAGGAGAAGTAGGAAGAGTTGAGGAGGGGGAAGGAGGATTGGGGACCTGTCGGATTCATGACATCATCCATAAAACTAGCCCATGAGGCTGCCCATATGCCTGTCTGTGTGTTAATCCATCCTAAATGCTGATAGCTGTGAAAAAAAATGCTCGGATTTGGATTCATGGAAGAAACACCTGATGCTTGGTACACTCTGTGTATTGCAGAAAAAAACATACTTTGACATCACTTCAAACATCTTCCACAAAACATGCTGAGAGAATTGAAGATGGTTGACATTGAAATTCAATCAAGTGTTACCACTGTTTCCGCATGAGGTCATAAAAATCATCCCTATTGGATGTATGAGGTTCTCTAACTGTATGACGTCCTGTGGATGTATGAGGTTCTCTAACTCTATGACGTCCTGTGGATGTGAGGTTCTCTAACTCTATGATGTCCGGTGCATATATGAGGTTCTCTAACTCTATGACGTCCTGTGGATGTATGAGGTTCTCTAACTGTATCACATCCTGTGGATGTATGAGGTTCTCTAACTCTGTGACGTCCTGTGGATGTGAGGTTCTCTAACTCTATGATGTCCGGTGCATATATGAGGTTCTCTAACTCTATGACGTCCTGTGGATGTATGAGGTTCTCTAACTGTATCACATCCTGTGGATGTATGAGGTTCTCTAACTCTATGACGTCCTGTGGATGTATGAGGTTCTCTAACTGTATGACGTCCTGTGGATGTATGAGGTTCTCTAACTCTATGACGTCCTGTGGATGTATGAGGTTCTCTAAGTGTATGACGTCCTGTGGATATATGAGGTTATGTGTACAGTATATGCTGACCAGTCTTTAGTGTGTTACCTACTGTGCGTTCTGTGTCAGGGTCATGGTTAAGAACGGCACTTAGCCATGGTATTGGGCATATACTGGACCATATACCACCACTGCCTTTTCGCTTAATTATAAACTGGTTGGTTCCAGTTCTGAATGCCGATTGGATGAAAACTGTTGTGCAATTCAGTAATAAGGCATGGGTCAGGCCTTAATATGCAATAATGAATGGTTAAGTGCTGTTCTTACTGAAACTCTATTGCAGAGTACCAGGACACAACGCTTATTTTGGCACTAAACTATAACCCCCCAAGATGCCTTATTCCAATTATAGCAAAGTGGTTACAGAAAACAATTAGATCAGTAAAAGATGGTAATGTCATACCTGTGGTATGTGGTCTCCTATACCACAGCTACCAGCCAATCAACATTCAGGATTGGAAGCACCCGGCTTACAATGAACCTCGGGCCATAGGTATAACAAAACATTTATTTTTACTGTTTTAATAATGCTGCTGAGCAGTTTATAACGACAATAAGGCACCTTGGGGCTCTGTGATATATTGCCAATATACCACGGCTAAGTGCTGTATCCAGTTGCGTTGCGCCTAAGAACAGCCCTTAACCGTTGTATACAGGCAATATACTTCTCCCCTCGGGCCTTATGACTTACATAGAACTGAGCCTTTCCCTTATTACTAAATCGTAATTATGGTGTGTATGTTGTGTGCAGGGGCAAGGTAAATGTGTGTGTGTGTGTGTGTGTTGTTTATACACCCGTCAAACAGAACTATGAAGAGAGGGAGGCGTGAGCAGATCTCACCTCGTACTCCAACTCCTCCGTCCTCTCTGCGTCGGCGGGCAGGGTGGAGAGGTAGTCCGTCCCTTCGTAGAACTCCTGGTCCATGGTGTGGAGAGAGTGACAGCTGTCAGGAGAAGAGAGGGGAGGACAGAGGAGTTAGTTCGGGAGTTTCTGTGACAGACATTTGTCTGTTCCCTACTGGAGGGCCGGGAGGAGAGGAAGAAAGGATGTGTCTAGGATGATTTGTGCCAGGGGATGAAAGCATTGCCTCTCATTAATCAGTGAACACCCAGGCATTGCAATTAGATTACTCCACAGTATATTAATCTATCACACCATCGCTGTCCTTGGGAAAACTTTGCACAAAGTCTGATGCATTTCACACAGTCCAGAAGGAAAAGATGTTGCTTATATACACAGGGCAAAACAGCTTTGTGTAATGTATGCAAAGTAATTTGTGCCCAGACTGACTGCTATCACATAACACACACACTATTGTTTGGCATGATGCATTAACTTCCGCACACTGTCGGACATACTACACACTGAGCATTGCTTATTGTTCTCCCCCCACCGGAAATTCCCAGTTTTAACAGAATTGGGACACATAAACATGCATTATTGTAAACGTGAACATGTTTTTATTGATTTACCTGGTTAAATGAAGGTTACATTTTATTCTGTCTCTAACAAATCTGTTGGTGACGAAATTAGCTTTGTATAAAAGTCAACCGTTATCCTATACAGCCAGACACTCAGGCACAACCACACTGCATTATGTCCTTGGTTACAGATACGCGTGTCTGTGCATTAAGATACCTTTGGTACTTTATCACGCAGCATAAAATGATCAAAGAAATTATCAATGAAATCTTTAGCCCACTCAATGAAATACAACTAAAGTGGCTTCATGTGGACTTTGTCTGACGTGTAGAAGACTCATTTTCTTCGTGTTGTCTGTGGGAACCAGATGACTAATCCAATCCCACTCACAGAGCTGGCATGAAAACAGACTGCCGATGGAGCGCTTTATCCTAGCTGTCAACCAGCGGCTGAAGTGGCTTTACCGATGTGCCCTGACACGTGCAATCACCAAACCTAGTACAGAGGTATATGGAGGTATTTTATCAAAGAC
Source organism: Esox masquinongy (assembly GCA_016801175.1). NCBI lineage: Eukaryota > Metazoa > Chordata > Actinopteri > Esociformes > Esocidae > Esox > Esox masquinongy. The sequence goes on along the minus strand of JACXGI010010055.1, from coordinate 12,064 downwards.
CTGCTCTTAGGGACAGTCATTAAGCATCCACTACATCATTAAACTGTAAAATGCCTGTGCTAGAAGAGAAAAACACAACAGTTGGAGGACTCTGTGAAAGACACAGAGAAGGTAACCTCTGGTACAAAGACTATTAAGGGCAAACTCACTCCTCTGGACTGTGCTGATCACCCTGTCTCCCATACCATCTGTCAAAATGCTTCTAGCAGAGAGGAAATTCTCACTATGGTGAGGTACCCTGGAAGCCATGACCCATTTTGTGTTCTGCATGAGTCAAATGTAATAGAACATTTCTAGTCCTGGCTGACCTGTCAAACTGGTTCCTGTGTAAGGAGGAAGAGGGTTTCACGTCATCAGTGTCCTGAATACATCCTGTGTCTCTGTAGGCTGACGCAAAAGGGACACGCTCATTCTGGTGCTGCTCTGACCGCCACACAAGCTAAAGAATCAGCTAAACACATCACAACTGAACCGCCTTGGTTACCAGTGCTACTGTTGGTGATGGTGAAATCGGGGGAGATATTGATGGTAGTGATGGAGATATTGATGGTACATGTAGTGATGGTGATATTGGTGGTAGTGATGGAGATACTGATGGTAGTGATGGAGATATTGGATGAACTGATGGAGATATTGATGGTAGTGATGGAGATATTGATGGCAGTGATGGAGATATTGATGGCAGTGATGGAGATATTGGGGCGTCTGGGACATGTTAATGGCCTGACAGCACCTGGCCTACGTAAGTCAAGGGTGAAGATGCCAGCAGGGTACTGTTCCGAGTCAGCAGTTCAGACAGAAAACAGCACGTTTTAGTTTATTGGAGAATAATGCACAGTACTTTCACATGTCTTGGCGTTGGGTTGTGCTCCTCTTGGGTAAGTCACTGCCATCACATGATACGATACTACTGTACACAATACTACTGATAACTATATCAACTCCATAATATCAATACCAATCCCCACAGACAATGAGAAGAATGTGCAGTGTCATCCTTGCCTCCAGTATTCCGTGCATACTGACACAGTAAAACATTTTTGAACTCTTTTTTTTTTTATCTTAATTTTCTTTTTACAAAAAAAAAGTATTTAAAATGTGTTTGTGTGTGTTTGTGTGCGTGTGCTTATGTGATTATGCCTTTTAAATATAGTCTATTACAGGGTATCTATAAAAATCTGCCTTAATCTTGGTGTGTGCACCTGACGGCAGACGCAGAGGAGAACATTTATATTTTATTGATTACATTGCTTACATTTAGAAGCCCCTCCCAGGGCTATAACTAGGCGATGAACGAATGTTGCACTGTGTTGCAAGGTTTTTATTAGCTCATTCTGTTTAATCACCTTGTAAACCTTTCATGAAACCAAATGGCTATGCCAAGAAAAATGATTCCAATCAGACCCTTTGGTTGTAGTGCTGCGAGCTGTGCTGGAAAGATATTATATTAAAGTGTCAACGGTGTGGTGCAGTCAGGTTTAAGGGTTTGAGTCTGGTTAGGTTTAAGGGTTTGAGTCTGGTCAGGTTTAAAGTATTGAGTCTGGTCAGGTTTAATGGATTGAGTCTGGTCAGGTTTAACGGATTGAGTCTGGTCAGGTTTAATGGATTGAGTCTGGTCAGGTTTAATGGATTGAGTCTGGTCAGGTTTAAGGGATTGAGTCTGGTCAGGTTTAAAGTATTGAGTTTGGACAGGTTTAACGGACTGAGTCTGGTCAGGTTTAACCGATTGAGTCTGGTCAGGTTTAATGTATTGAGTCTGGTCAGATTTAATTTATTGACTCTGGTCAGGTTTAAAATATTGAGTCTGGTCAGGTTTAATGTATTGAGTCTGTTCAGGTTTAAAGTATTGAGTCTGGTCAGGTTTAATGTATTGACTCTGGTCAGGTTTAATGTATTGACTCTGGTCAGGTTTAATTGATGGAATTTGGTCAAGTTTAAAGGTTTGGGTCTGTTCAGCTTTAACAGATTGGTCTGGTCAGGTTTAAAGGACTGGGTCTGGTTAGGTTTAAGAGATTGAGTCTGGTCATGTTTAAAGGGTTGGAGCTGTTCAGTTTTAAAGGTTTGAGTCTGGTCAGTTTTTAAGGATTTAATCTGGTAAGGTTTGAGTGTGGTCAGGATGCAGGAAATTCAAACATGTAGTGTATATGAGGTTTAAAAATGATTCTAAAGTTTGTGAGTTCTGAATATTAGATGAGTTGCCCAAATAAAAAATCTGCCAGTAGTACTGCTACTATAACAATCTGCCTCAAATTAAGCATCTTTAATTTACATTTTTTAACAGTTACCCTCGATTTGACACAGACCTTTTTTATTCTGGCAGTCTTTAACGATGGATTTAAAGTATAAATAAATGCTAATCTCTGAAACGACACGACTAAAGCACTGAACGTGACATTGGATACTTGATTAATTTATTCTTGACATATGATACTTGATGAATCCAATACAACAAATTATCCACGGGATGTTGTTGGAATTAATTATAAACCAAACATTCACTTCAACTGAGATGGGTCTCAATTGCCTTCTCAGCGTGGTGTACAAAAGCCCACTGAACAGCTAATGTTTCACTGTCTCAGTCCCTAGAGAAGAAACCCAGATATTCTTTATGCTAAACTTTATCTTGTTCACAGTTTGCTTCCCCTTAGAGATGAATACTGTACCATACGTTCAGAAAATGAAAGGGGAGAAAAAATAATCCCTGTTTTCTTTTGTTGTCTTGAAATAAACCCCCAGTTGATAACTTGAAAGTCTTTAAATTGCGAGGATCTACCTCCATAAGAAGCTTGTCTGGCGTAAACCTTGAATTTTCTCCCACACACTAAGAGATTGGTCTCTTTGGCATTACCATGAAGCTTTGAAATGATTCTACTTGTATGCATAAAAAAACAACACTATCCTACGTGGTTTGTGTTTCTGAAAGGCTTTGTAGCTGAAACAGTACATTATTTATCTCCACAATAAGTCTCCAGAGAGTACTTAGCTGTCTTTTGAGTGGCGTGATTCTGCGTTGTCAAGAGAAATTATAAACTAATATACTTTAAATTCCAAGGCTTCGGGAGACCCATCCCTGACATTTAATATAATTGTGTGTGTTTCTGTTGCTCAGATCAGAGGCTACCTGCTGCACAGAAGGTAGAAGCATATCTGAGCTGATGGGGAATCAGTTTTGCCTTTTAGCCAATAAATACGATAACATGGAGTCCTTCGCTGATATGAACATGTTCCTGGATCGGTTCTTACCTGTCAGACAACAGGAAAGGACAGACGTCAGGCACGGGCGGGGTGGTGGCTCGGAGCTTGGCCAGGGCCATGATGTGTTCGAAGGTGATGTCCGTCTGCGTGCACACGTCCACAACGTGCACGTCCTGAGTGGTGCCGCCATGGCGGCCAGAGGGGTTCCTCCTGAGCACCTGCACCGCGATGGGGTCCTTGGCAGAGCGGAACGTCTCCTCCGCCTCGTCATGACCGGCCTTGGAGTAGTCCCTGCCGTTCACCTGTTAGAGGACACGAGAGGTCACAGCCACAGCCACTACGGAGAAATGGCTGGGAGGTCATCTCTTTTCTGGGGGTGCTCTTTTCTGGGTCTTTTTTGGAAGTTGTTGAGGGTGGTTTTGGCAGATTAATTGGCCATGAACAGCTTAAGTTGCAGAACACCTATGATGTCACGATCTTAGATAAACGGTACATGGCGAACAAACATTCCTATGGAGTAAGTGTAAACTCAGTCAGGTTTTCGTTTTTCCCACTAGCTGTTAGGGTTAGCAGAGAGGAAAGCTGTTCCTAGACATGTACCTAGAAGAAACATCTCCCCCCGCAGCGATACTGAGACTAATACTGCAATATAACTAATAAAGAAACTACACATCCAGCTGGATAAAAAAGTATAATTCAGGAGAACACTTTGAGGAGCAAGTAAAGTCCTCAGTCCTATACATGAATGCCTCACTACTTCCACATGACCGAGTCAATGCATCATCATGAGTCAGACCAGTAGCTAACTGACAGCCAATATGGACAAAATCACCGGTTCATTTTGCCCAGTAACTTCACTGGAGTAAGAGTTTGCTAGCCCAGAGGTGTATATGCCCGCATAGCTTAGGGCAAGCATTTCTGCGTCGATGTAAAGCTCTACGTTTTCCCAAAAATGTTGGCTACAAAAGACCATTGAATGAATGTGCTCAGACATTAGAAGGTCATTCACAAGTAGCAATGTCGTGTCAAAAAAAAAGCTACAATACAAACCAAGTCAATGACCAGAAGTTCTCCATGAAAAAACTTATTTTCTGAAGTTGATTGTATTTGCTAACTCGGCCTAATATACAACATACTAAAGACACAGTTCAGTAGAAACTCAGTAGTTAACTCCTAGAAAGGAGTATTCATCATCCTAAAGTGTTGTACTCCTTATACCTGTTTTTATTGCAATTGAGGAACGAACAAATATACTGCGTACTGTATACTGTACATGGTAACTGTAAAAGAAATACTACTATTTCAGATCATAGTGGAGGTAGTGCTTCCCCAAAATAGCACACACTGCATATCTACATTACATTGTATTCTAATTATGGCTTTCTGTTGTACTGTTTAGCTGGCGGCGGAACAACTGCTCTCAGAATGAAACAATAAACGGGAACCGTTCAAACAGGGAACTTTCTCACATGCATTATAAGGCACGCGCTATACTATGAGGCAGCAGAACCCACAATACACCTCAGGCTCACTACTAACACCTTATCTTAAAGTAGTTCTGAACTGTGTCAGCCTGTCTGCAGACAAATTCATCCAAAGCAACAACAACGTTTTGCGGGGAACTGAATTACCAGCGCCACACCCCAGCCATTTGAGCCCTGCTGGAGCGCAGTCTCTCAGGGATAAGACGTCATCCTTCCACCTTCAGTCCACCATCATGTCTTCTGATCAGACAATAACCTACACACACACTATATATTTCACTGACGGCATGCGGGAGATGAATAAAAAGGTTATTTGTTCTGGTACCTAGACTAACCTTTGTGTAAGTGATGTTACATTAATCAGCTGATATATAACCTGGGTCAGCAGAGTTCCTGTAGAGCAATATGATCACTGACGAAGACTGAAGCACTCATCTTCCTCCCTCATCACTTCCTCATCTTCCCCCCTTCATCATCCTCTCCTATCTCTCCTCTCTCTTCTCTCCTGTCACCTCACCTCTCTCCCACTCTCTTTCCTTACACCTGATTTTCTCTGTGTCCAGTCAGCAGTTAAAAACTGCTCTGTTACAGACCTCAGCATCGTTCCTCCAAACTCGGACTATGAATAATTATGAATAATAACTAGCCAATATAGTAGGTTATGGTATGAACCTATCCATCTCTCCCCAGTCCTCTCTCCCCAGTCCTCTCTCCCTTCCCCAGTCCTCCTCACTACCTCCCCCAGTCCTCCTCCCTCCCTCCCCCAGTCCTCCTCTCTCTCCACCAGTCCTCCTCTCTCCCTCCACCCATCCCCTCTCCATCTCCTCTAGTCCTTTCCTTTCCCAGTCTCCCTCTCCTGATGTGCCTCCCTCTCAGTTCCATCCTATCTCCCTCTCTCTTTATCAGTCTGTCTCTCCCTCCCTATCTATCTGTCTGCCTCTCCCTCCCCCTATGTCTGTCTCTCCCTCCCTCTCTTTCTGTCAGTCTGTCCTTCCTTCCCTCCCTCTATTTCTGTCTGTCCCTCCTTTCACTCCCCCCCCGAGGAGTCTGAGGAGCCCAGTTAACTAATCCTGGAACAGCGCAGAGGCTCTGCCTGAAGAAGGGAACAAAGGAGTGGGACCAGATAAATGAGGCTGCCGATGCTGTATGACAGTCCTGGAGAAAAATGATCCAACCAACCGGCTCCCTGGTCTCTGGTACAGGCTGTCCTGCCGGGCCCTCCGCTGCAGCCCAACTGGCTCCCTATTCACTGACTAGTGCACTCCTTGTGACCAAAGCCCAACTGGCCCAAGTAGTGGACTGTAGGGAACAGGGGGTCATTTAGGAGGCCCTCCTCAGATTCTAGTCTTGCTGCTTACTGCAGCGTACTGGGTAGATGACACACACACAAGACAAACAACACACACACCCGTACACCTGACACACACGTACACACAACACACACACGTACGTCAACACCAGGGAGTATGGAGGGATTTTTCCGTTTGTAGATTTTCATCAGGATGAGCCAGATGGAACAATTAATCTCCAATCAACAAACAGAATATTAATTAACTCCGGCTGTGTGTGTGTGTGTGTGTGTGTGTGTGTGTGTGTGTGTGTGTGAGACGGACACTGTTTTTTTGCTGCTGCTCTTTTAAATTCATGGCCCTGATTAGAGTGGTTTCATATTCACTTTGTTTCTTGTGACCAGATATTCATGTGCCCTCTGATATTGGCACAGAGATTTCAAGGCGGTTTCCTAAACTCTACTCTCCAGTGTACAAATCCATATTCATTAACAAACACACGCTGGTAAACAAAAGCTGTTCACAACAAATTATTTAGCAGAAGCACACTGTTGATAATTTCCAAACTGTAAATCCAAGAATGTCCACAACTGCTCCATATTCATTTACAGAGTCAACATGATTTACCGTAATTCTGTAGCAACACGGAGAGACAACTACAGTTCTGATGGTGCATCTGGCCACAGTCTGGTTTGTACTTCCTGAGACCATGACCATTGGAAATATCAGTGGTTTTGGGAGGAGAAGGGGGCCGTTGTGGGACGGCGAGATTGAAGAAGGGGAGCGTGTCACATCTGTTGTGTGCTTGGAGATAAATCCCAGGCATCTGTGGCGGGCAAGAGACGGTGTTTTCATTCAAAGCCCAGAAGAGGACCCTCGCCGCATCTCACAACAAATGCAATACACTGGCTTATTAGACCGAGACAACAAGATGAAACCGCTTGTCTGTTTCACTCTTTCCATTTTTCTGAGACAGAACAGAGGCACGCGAGCAGATAGCATTTCAAAGAGGCCTATTTATTGTGGTACCATAAAGCCAACAGTGTTTTTATGTTATGGCTGTGCTTTAGGTAAGTACAGTTTGGACCAAAAAACTGAAAAATTGTGAAAAATATATTTGCTGTATTGTTTGATTAGTTTACATGAAACATGGTCAGTCTACCCCCCCATCCTCTCTTTACTTCCTCTCCTCTTCTCTCAGTGTCCTATTGATCACAGACTCCCCATGTTGGTTAACTGAGGACAGACTGATTGCACAGTTGGACCTGCTCCTCTCAGGACCAACAGATAGAAAACTGTGGTTAGTCAGAAAAAGCTGAGTAATTAAGTGATTTTTCTAACTCTTTCTTTAGGGTTAGCATTAGGTATTACCTGTTAAGTTTAGGGTTAGGGAATAGGGCTAGGTTAAGTTTAGGCATAAATGTTAGGTTAATAAGGTTAAGGTTAGGATTAGGGGTTAGGGGGTTTAGGTTAGGTTACATTTATTAAATTCAGGTCAAGGACAGAGTTTATTTAGACAGCTAAGTAAATGTGTGTGTGTGGCAGTAGCAAGCAGCTCCTCTCAGCTAGCATGCATTACTCAGAGAACTGGAATGATTGATGTACTTGTGTTCTGTGGAAGGTAATAGCAGCTTGGGGCAATAAACTCTAATATACCATTATCTTTTTACGGTTTACAATTAACCACATACATAGTTTTACTGCCCTAGTGCGGCGTGCTGTGTGTTAATGTAGTGTTTTTATTTGTAATTTAAGATCGTTTAGATGTTATACTGTTGTAAATTGGATTTTGGATCACAGGCAAATGGATAAATCACTAAAAGAGGAATTCAATTGTAAAAAAGAAACAGCATTCTTCTGAAGTCAACTGACAGAGCATGCGCTATTTGTACATTGAGTCAGTTTAAATGGCCTTTCATGCTAGTCTTTCGAATCGCTAGCATGTAGCTAACATAATTTTGGATGTCTTTGACCAGACTGTTCACTCTGACAGTAGTGTCCTGTATTTAACATTGTAGAGGGCAGTCTTGAGTGGTGTGCTAAACAGCACATCTCCCCCAACACTCCCATCATATCCCCGCTGTGTCACTTCTTTCTCCGGCTGGTTCAGACTGAGTGACAGCAGTATGCAGATAGACAGAGAGAGATGTACAGAGATATAAAGAGAAACCCTCAGACACCGTGCATGCTCAAATGCGCTACCTTAAAAAAAACGTGATATAAATGTGATTTAAAAACATAATCCAGATCCTCCTTCTCACTGACCAAGCACAACACCATCTGAAAGTCCAGGTACTGATGAGTAGCCTCAGGTTTCCCACCAGTCAATGATACTGCAGTCAAACTCAAACTTCAGTCTAGCTGCCAGCATCCCCTCAAACATGCAAACCACATCCAAAGACCCTTGTCACTTCAAGTAACTGTATCTTGTCTTCTTACAGAGAGAGCTACACAGGCAGACAGACAGACAAAGGGAGACTGAGACAGAGAGATGGAAAGAGAGGGAGAAAAGAGAGACTGGGAGACAGAGTGACAAAAACAGGGAGCGACAGAGTGGGTAAAGCAGAGAGGGTGAGTGAGAGACACAGGGAGAGAAACACAGAGAAGAACGGAGAAAAAGTTAGACAGGAAGGAGAACTGGAGAGGGAGTAATATAGCCTTCAGTGTAATTTTTAGTATTTAACATTTATTCCATTTCAATTTTATTTTTTGTTTTCACTGTTGTTGTTTATTTTTTGATTATTTCTTCACAATTGCTTTGGCAATGAAAACAAAGGTTTTTCATTGGCAAGGGAAAGACAGAGGCAGAATGAGAGAGAGAGAGAGAGAGAGAGAGAGTGAGAGAGAGAGAGAGAGAGAGAGAGAGAGAGAGAAGCAGATTAACATATAGGTCATTCAGCCTCAGGAGCACTGTGCTTGCGGACATTGATTACACAGCTGGACCTGCTGGTCCCAGAACAGGTGAGAATACAACGGATGTTCCAACACTCACTCTGTGGGGACAGGAGAGATGGCCCCAGTGCAACATGGGTACCGGCCAGCTGCATTGAGGCAGCAGACAGACGTTCCAGCATGGCAAGGAAGGATGGAGGAGCAGAGGAAGGATGGAGGAGTGGAAGATGGATGGAGGAGTGGAAGATGGATGGAAGAGTGGAGGATGAATGGAGGGGCTGAGGACGGAAGGAGGGGCAGAGGACGGATGGAGGAATGGAGGAGGGAAGGAGCAGTGGAGAATGGATGGAGGAGTTGAGAATGGATGGAGGGTTGGAGTAAGGATAAAGGAGTGGAGGATGGAGGGAGGAGTGGAAGAAAGATGGAGGAGCGCACTCACCTGCCTAGAGGAGATGAGTGGTTTATAAGAGGGGAGGGGGGTAGAAAATGGCCTGGGAAATGGCCTGCCTTAGGGAAGACTGAAAACACACAACAACACTGCAAAGCCACGCAGTTCTAATAATAAAACCATGCGTGTGTGTGGGAATGTGTATGTGCGCGCGCGTTTGAGGTGCAAGTAAACACTATTACATCAGCCACTCACATTGTTTTTTCTCATTATTGTTTGTTTTCTCAACTCAGAGAAAGACAGAGAAACAGAGAGAAACGGTGTGAGAGAGAAAACAGAGAAAAAGAATGTATAGCACATTGCTGACAGCTACTGAAGGTCTTCCAAGTATGTGAATGAATAGATACGGCTCTTACAGTGCCAATAAATGTACTGTCAACCCCCATCTTTGAGCTACACCAAGGACTCAGTTTGCAGTTTCCTAAATAAGGAACAATATGCAGATGAGGAAGGGAACAGTTAACCGGGAAGTGTCTTGAAACCTACTCCTGTTTCCACAGAGTAATTCCCAATACGCTGGCCTGTGACTGACAAGTGAACTTGACTGCTTCACTGTGTATGGGTGTGTGTGTGTGTTTTACAGAAAAAGGTTGGGATTCCAATTTGCAATGCCTATATTTCTTTTCTCAATAATAAGTGTGAATGTAAAACAAAAGCAGCAGTTGGTTACAGTATGTTATGAATGCATCAATCGGCTGAGAGACAGACAGAGAGACAGACAGACAGAGAGACAGAGAGAGAGATAGACAGTCAGACAAAAAAAGACAGACAGAGAGACAGACAGTCAGGCAGAGAGACACATTCAGGAACACTATTTCAGCTGCTCCCGGGGCGATAGGCCCCAAACCGCGGTCCGCTCGGCCCCGGTGACATGGAACCACGGTAAAAACAGAGCACCAGTCCACCAGGGAAATCTGACAATCCACCCCAACATCTCAACATGAACCAACTAACAGCCCTTTAACACTTTACCGCTTCATCACAAATGGCACCCTATCCACTCAATACAGACACACACATATATACACATATATATTAATGCACAGCCCTGTTCAAAAGGAGTGTACCACATAGACAGTAGGGTGCCATTTGTCACCCAGCTAAGATAAAGCCTGCGGCACAAGGGGTCCCTGGGCAGTTTTTTCACATTAAAGACCCACTCACTGGCCTCTTCTGTCGGGAAGTGATATGCCTGTAACATTTGATGAATTCCACCAATTTTCTTTCTCTGAGCTCAGCCTGATACCCTATAGAGCAGTGCTCACTTTGTTTCCTAACCTCCTAAATTCCTCCATCTGTAATCCTATAACTGAGAGCCATTGACACCCTTAAAGGGGCTATCTGCAGTTCAAACAATAGCAGAGTATTTCACTGTCATTGATTTGACAAATAGCTGTAAAGCACAGTTACGGTCTGCAGCTACATTGTTTATTAACATTATATTTTGGGTTTTAAACTAATTAGGCATGTATAATGTACCTTATATTCTTCAAGACTCAATGGGTACATTTAAAACACACATTTAAAAATGCATGCAGCAACCACAGATCGCCCTTTTAAGCCAGTGTCAGTTGTGTTATCCAATTTGCGGCCATTTTTATGGATAACTACATGTAATGGTAGCTATATTGCAAAGGGACAATCTATCCAGGCACTGACCTATGTTCAATGTCAACGACTGACACTAAATAGGTAAAGAACGCTCAGTGAATTTGAATGGATTGTGCAACGATCCTTTCAAAGAGATCATCCATAATCTCTGCTCTGATGCTGCCTGGAGGTGATGGAGGGAGGCTGACGACTTGTCTCGGGCCACCTACTCCAGGGTCACTTCTGCTGGGCCGAGAGGGCCTGGAGAATGACCTCTGGGTCCTAACAGATAGGCAGCACACCAAGGAGAAACATGTAATCAAACCCAGAGTCTCTGTGTGTCCACACATACACACACAGATGCATCTGAGATAACGGTGTGTGGTTCATGAGGAAGAAAAGCATTGAGAACATGTTTTGTCTTCACATAGATTATTTGAGGATTTAACCAGATCCAGTGTTGTTTCCTAGCAGCGCCTCTTAGGCTCCAAACACCTGGGTCCTAAATGGCAACCAACTCCCTACACAGTCCTGGTCAAAAAAAATGCACTACTTTTGACCTGGGGCTTATGGAGTCTGGTCAAAGTTAGTGCACTAATGCATGGAAAAGGGCGCTATTTGGGGTGAATACATTTAGCTTATTGCCACTTTACCACCAAATTAGATCAATAAACTATTTAATCTTCATCCCTAAAAGATTACCTCCAAATATTAGGGCAATAATTACGGTCTCCCATTTCAGCTGATTTATGAATTTCTACTGCAGATTCCAAAAATGACTTGTAGTGTGTATGTGTGTGTATGTGTGTGTGTGTGTGTGTGTGTGTGTGTGTGTGTGTGTGTGTATAATATACGTTAATCAGCTTTTAAAGGTTAATGACACATTTACAGTATGTAAATGCTGTAAAATTATTTAGTGATGCATAGTTATCTTCTCTTCTTTAAATTCCATGTATTAACTCACTTTAAATTAGTTTTTATCTCTCATCAAAATGAAAGAGAATTAAGGCACTTGGGTAAATGACTAAATAATGACCTTACAGCCTATTTGGTGCTGACTGATAATGGCAGCAGTTCCTCTATGTTGCACAAAACAGAAAAGCGGTCAGAAAGCTGGGTGTAGTGATGTTTTAAGGAAGTGGTCAGACAGCTGGGTGTAGTGATGT